>JAUJYS010005401.1:0-11092 GCA_033995665.1 Melogona broelemanni
TCGCTAAGTGCTTTTCGCCATTAAACTCAAGGTTTGAGAATTGGGGTTCGAACACCGAGCTCTGAAAAATTGGTGTTCGAAAAGTGGATCGTGGGAGCATCTTGCTGTTCAAGAGGGGTGGAGCGCATAAACATTTGCGCCAGTAAGGAGTCTTTGCCATTGCTGTAACCCATACGAAATAAAATACATTTTCATTCCCCAAATATTCATGTGGTCATCCTTGCTCAAATGCTAATTTTGCTTGGGGAAGAGGGGCGTTGGCCGCAGGCGTGGCTGCAAGTGTCTTCACCGAAATCAGAAAGAAATTGGGGGAGATCGTCGGTGGAAAGGATCTGAGGAATTTAGAGTGCTGGCCTCGGTTCCATTTTGAGGGGTATTGTCTCGGGTTCTCGAAGCCGAGAGACCGAAAAACCACGCCCGAAAAACCGAAACCGAAAAACCGAATCAGGCGGTGAATTATGGATCCTGCATAAGGGGGAGAGAAACGAGGCCACGCTTATCGAAAGGGGAGCGTGGGTGCGTTTGCACATCGAGGATTTGAAGGCGGGGAGCGTATTGACGTTGAAAGCGACACTGGCATTGATGCCAAGTGCGGGTGGTTTCCGTCGCTTTATATAGCGGAAAAAATGACGCCGATCGTCACAATCCCCTTTCTGGGATTGGGTGGCCTCCACCCACAAGCAAAAACTTGAAACCGGGAAGACCACAGAAATTAATCCCCAACCAAAAAGAAAAGAGTACCTCCACAAAATTGGAGAAGATCGTGATCTCCTCCTCTGTGTGGGTTTCCAACTCATCAGTCATGGCCTTTAGCTGGCCCATTTTCCACGAGTCACTGAGCTGGCGGATATTGGTGGCAAATGTGGCTGGGCAATGGGTCCACCGATAGATATGGCGTACCAACGTACGCCAACCCTGTGTGGTGCACCACGAGGCGACCCACCGAGAGATAGATGCCATAATGGCCCGCAGACTGCAACGATTGCTGTAGCCCTGATGAACCCAAAAACAAGACACAGGTCAGGGTGGAGGCCAGGGCCATGAGACGTCGAGTCACGTAGGGTATGCAACTTAAAAGTATATTTACATGGTATCAGGTGGTTTTAATAGAAGACCCAAGCCAAATGAAAACTGGGCAGTGCAATGACCGGGCAAAACATATAAAATCAGTAATGAACGTGTGGCAAAAAATGCAAAAATAAAGGGCCGGAAAAGAAGTCACTTCCACCGCGCCGGCGAGCAGGCATGATGTAAAAAAGTGAAGAATGAAATCTTATGAGGTGACTACTATGATACAGGTGCTGAACCGAATGCAATGAAAACCAATAGGTGAGTGATTAGCAAAAACAAATTAGTAACAAGCAACCGGAACAGAAATAACCACTTGACAACCCAAATAGAGGACAACCGAAGGTGGAAAGAAAGGGTTGGACAGGTAGAG
This sequence comes from Melogona broelemanni, assembly GCA_033995665.1. Lineage (NCBI taxonomy): Eukaryota > Metazoa > Arthropoda > Diplopoda > Chordeumatida > Chordeumatidae > Melogona > Melogona broelemanni. Next base: position 1,442 of record JAUJYS010005401.1, read on the forward strand.
GAAACCAAAGTCCCTGAAAAACAACATGAGAAAGAGGCAAAACGCGCAAATGCACAAGCAAACCGATTTTGAAAAGTGCCGCGTCCGAACAAGCGAGCGAATGGGCATGCGAGAAAGGGTTGGTGATGCCATCCCTATGCTGCACGCGCAAAAGCCGCCTGAATTGGCGACAAACTGCAGCAGTGATGCCGGTGAAGGGAGCTGTGCTGTCAGATGGCAGGCAGTGTTGCCAGATGGCCGGCAGTGCTGCCAGACTGGGGGGGAACCATCGATGGTTACCACGAACCATCGATGGTTTGGCGATGATCAAACATAGCCATCGCTATCGAATGATGGCAAAGGAGCATTGGCACCCTGGGGAATATCGCGCTTCTCAAAAATGGCGACGCCATATCGAGTGATAAGAATGGGAATTACATTCGCGGGAAAGTATGTGTCGGGAAAAAAACATGTGAAGGCGCACCGATCACTGCAGGCTCATCAATTGTAACCAGGCATTCGGGTGCTCAAAAATAAAGTTTTAATGTATGGAAAGCGTACACCGCAACCGGCCTAGGCAAAATATGCCTCGTAGCAGCAGACATGCCATTGAGTTGGAATGATTCCAACGCCGGGCGCCGCACCTCGTACAGGTAAGGTAGTCAAATCGATAAAATCTCATTGTTACCAGATGAAGGGCAAGTGGCATACGGTACATAGAGCCGCTTCCAAGGCATCCATCATCACAGAATCGTAATTCAAAGTGGCCCATTTCATGGGATCAAAAAATGGAGTAAACAAGCGGCCTACCTAGGTAACTATGGCGAGAAAACACGAGCTGGCCAATAAAAAATCGGGTAGGGCGAGTCAAAGTACGATGTGGTGCAATTTGGTGAACGAGAACCTGGGATAAAAAATGATGAATTAGCGGCGTGTCTGACAAGATCGAATCACTGGTTCTCAGTGCTTGTACAGAAAATGCGGACAAGGCTTTAGGCATAATCACGCCACACAAATCGTATATGGCACATGATGGATGGAAAAACGATGTGCAAAGTTTCATGACACAATACAGTGGCGTATTCACCTTAAGGGTAACAAGCCTCTCACAGCAATAAAAACCAGAGGTGAAGAGGAAAGTGGGCATTGGCGCGAAAAAATGCAGTTGAACCCGGACGATCATGACCACAGAACCGTAAGCATAATGCCGACCACGGACAAGTCACGTTACGTCACGTTTGTCGGAGTGGCAGACGACAGTACAACGATTAAATAGGTCGTACGTCAACAGAGGTAAATCAGTCAAGGAGAGTTAAGGGCAAACCCGGCAAGAAAGAAAAATCGGGAAAGCAGAAATAATGTAGTAAAAAGGAAACAAAAATAATTATAGCAAGAAAACGGAGGCTTACCGGCAGGTGGTGATACAGATCAATTTGATGATGTGTGGATATAGGAAGTTCCATGTGTAACAGATAGAGGTGTACACATGGCGGCAAGATTAACAGGTGATGGATCACGAAATAGTGTGATCGAAGAAAATAAATTCCAAAAAAAAATAGACCATTTCCTATGTGTATGGTAATAGTGGTAAATAGGGAATGCGCGAACGCTAGCGTAAGATATAGCCAAGGCAGTCAGATATATAATAAAAAAAAATTTTGGCCAGTAAAATGATATCCTGGCAAGTCAAAAAACAATTGGGCGAATATTCCTAAGATCTACTTTCCATTTACATATCAGGAAATTATGGGGTATGGGGAAGATATATGTATTGTAATATGAACTAATCCTCCTCAATTGCAGGCATCAGCTCAGGACAGTACAAGAATGCACCGCCAGGCAGCGGGGTGATAACATTCCCGAGACCAGAGCTGACCGGAGGATCACCTCTCGTGGTGGATAAATCCAAGGCCACGGACTGAATGGCTACCTCCTTGGTTATTTGCTCATAGTCAAACGATGGAGGGAAGGATGAGGCAAAATCCAGGTAGGTGGTATCAAATTCATTCACCCGATATGGCAATGTCTGTTCTGGGTTAGGTTCTAATAATAATTGGCCTACCGTTGGTGCCAATGTATCCCAAGAAAGAAAGGAATCAGATTCAGCCATGTAATCGGTTGAATCCTCAAAATCTTGCAGATCAAAGGATATAGGGAAATCGATGGTCAAATCACAATCTGACATAGTTAGTGCCTCGCGAATTATTGTATAGAAATCCTTGTCACATCTATCAGGCTGACTGGACATTAGGATAGCGTTGGTTTGATCAAAAATTTCTTCAGCGGTGGGTAGGGAAATCGGCTCTGGTGGGAGTTTAAATTCGTCACACATGTGGGATAAAATCACCGAGCTTGCACGAAGGTCTAACGGTTCCTGCTGGGGCGGGGTAGTGTAACGCATCCATCCGAACGGGAAAGGGACAGCTGTCGGCATGACAGATAAACCGTTAATTGTTACGCAAGGTGTTGTGGAATCTGGCTTATGCGGCGGTATCCCCGGATTTGTCGTGGAAAAAGTACCAGGGGCTGGGCGTAAGAAATGTTGAGAGAGGTCTAGTGGCTCGCTGGCGGATGGCGTAGGTGACCGAGGAGCTGAAGCCAAAGGAATTGGAATTTTGAAGGTGAAGGATGGAAAACCCTTTGGTTTCCGCTGCCACTGCCTAACTCTAGATTTTGGGAAATTATCCAAAGTGGCTAACGACGGAACGGGCAATAAATGGGCCGACTTTTGACCAGTGGCCGGAGCTGGCTGCGGGCTGATGGATGGGGCGGCCTGTAATTTAAAGGATAGAGCTATTTGACCATTGGACCTAGGCGCAGGAGGTTGAAATTGGCCTGTCCAATCAATTTGCGCTGGTGGGCTTGGGGGACGGATTCTCCTGGCCTTGCATTTCTCGCAATTGCAAAAATTAATGTTCGACTGGTGTGGGTAAGATCGACGCGCCAGACGATGGCTAGATATTATTGCATCAGGGTCGACAGGAAGGAGCTGGTGTCGGCGTATTCCGCGCTTGCCCGAAGTTGTTGCCATGACTTTCAGATTAGACGCACAACTTCAATCAGTTTTAAAATTGCAATGGTAAGGAGCAATTGAATTTGTACGTCGAAAAGTTGGGGGTTCGGGGACGTGTATGGGTACGCTTACGTGCACTGGAGGCACAGGGGGGCGAACCACTTCGTCCAGGCGAGCTTGTTTTTATTTTCAGCATAAAAAGCATCACCATTGGAGAACTTAAGTAACCAGCCTCTGTGTTATAGTAGTTAAAAATTGCGGGGGTGCCTGATTGGATGTCAGCAAAGTTTACAAAATGTCCTCCCTGCATGTTCCAAAATGTCGTTGATTTTTTCTGACCAATATATAGAAAGCTGGGGCAACTGAGGCAGTTATTGGTTGCATGGTGAGATCCCGGATTTTCAGAACCAGCAGGTGCACTGGAGTTAACCAAAAAATTAGAGAACATGTTCGCTATTTTGGGCTTGTTAGGCGGGACACTGATAGCTGCGAAGATAGCCATCAGCAGAGGGGGGAATGTGGTCATCCCCTCATTGGGCAAGGAGGGCTGGACAGTGACGGTTAGAACAGAGATTGGGTTTCCTCCAATTATCGTACGCTTGCCATAAGCCGTCGCTTGCACCAAGGATGGGGTACTATCTTTTGAAAGGGGAAGGGGTATAGTAGACCCGTGAAAATCTGTGCGCCACATCGACAAATTATCGCGTGAACATGTAGCGTATGTTAACGATCGTCTGGCTTAAAAAAATAGGGGGTATCAGCCAGATTTAAAAGAGTTACATGGTTGCCAATAAATGCATAATTGGGACTCACAAGTAGGTAGGACACATCATTCGGATGATTGCCAGACTTTTGGTGCATGACAGTAATGACGGAGTATATTACCTCTCGTGACCCCAGAGCGTAATTGTGGGATGTGGTGCGGTACTTGGCAAAAAGTAGAGACAAATAACGAAATCCCTCATGAGTTGCTGTGATGAATAGGAGAGGAATCATTTGAAATGGTCCCGCAAAATGACGCAAAAAATCCTCGTACCCCATAGTGTGAACCATATTCGTAATAAACGAGATAATAGTCGTGATTTGTATGAAGGGAAAGTTATTGTTTGTACTATGAAAATCCTGAATATGTTTAAAACAATTATAGATTATGAGAGTAGGAGAGTCATATACCTCTATTGTGGTGGTTGGAAGAAAATTTAATTTGTGTATCTTTTTGTTTGTAAATTGATAGCCGCCTGATGCAAGAAGCCTTTGCGGACAGCCCCTGCAACAGAGGATGGGAAATCGTTGGAACGCTGTATCAATTATCCAGCGAGGCCATTGGGGAGCGTGCCAAGCATAGATCTGAAGTAAGTTACTCACAAGGGTGTTGTTGTAGGAAATAACTCGATAGCCCCTAAGATTCTGGTTGATTTGTTTCTCTGTCTTGGTATATAAATAATAGGGATAGTTAATGTCCTCGCAGGTTGTGACAGACGAGAACGCATTTATTGCCAACTGCATATGTCTAATTGGATTTTCATCCTGCTTAACTTCTTAACGAACGATGTGGCTGTCTAATAAAACTTGTTGCCTCCTCTTTTCCAGGAGTTGCAGAAAACCCAAATTCGTATCGGGTTCAGATAAGTAGAAAATTATATTTCCATTGTTTTGGTGAATCACCAAGTTATAATCCCAACATTTGAAGGCATAATAGAATGGAATGAATTGCGTTGGGATGCGTTGGGTAGTTAAGTCTCCGTGAATAAATATTTTTGATTGGAAAATGTCTTGATTAAAAAAATTCATAACATAATATTCAGTGGTCATCGAGGCAATGGAAAATCTGCTGATGTTAGTTAACCTGACCACATGTTGAAAAAATTTATTTCGGTTAGAAGAAATTTTAACTGTCAATGAGGAGCCCAGAATCACTTGTTGAAAACCATCTAGGCTGGCAATTACATTTACAATGAGTCGAATGAACGGGTAACTGTCATTCGGTTGTTTGCGATCGAAGATTCTAAGGTGGAAGGTGATAACCGAAACTTGCAACATGCCATGTAACCGGTGGCTTAGGCTCGCGTAAAAAGGCAGATTATATTGAACGTTTAGATACACTGACCTCTGGGTTATGTTCTGATGGAATAAATTGTCACTAGGTGTGCTACCATTGGATGTGATGAAATCAAGTGGGAAAATTTGTATGTCTTGATCAAAATCATTTGCCTGAACCATTTCTATTACGTGAACATGCTGTTCCGCATCCGATTGATCAATGCGGGGATAAGTTATAAAATTACCGTTGAAACTTAACAAAAATTTATTTGTAAGCGTTTTTCCAGTAATGAGAGGTGTTTTATATAATGAAGAGTTATCGTAACAAGGTTGTGGATCGTTAAAGCTGTTACGTGGACCAACCACGTTATTATTTTTCTGATTAGTGATTTTATTGAAATTATTTTTATTAATTGACCGGTAACTATCAACTTTTATTTTCTCATAAACTTTAGCATCATAGTGACCTTTTTTCATTTCTGGAAAGTTAATTCGAAATGTGTAAGTATTTTTATGAGCATTACTGTAAATGCAAGTATATTTTGTTTCAGTAACCGGAATATTTTCATAAAATGGAATAAAATTAGGCTTGGCGCTGGATTCGATAGGATTAATTTTAACCGTGTAGGTAAGGTTACCACAAGTATCTGTTTTTATTTTGAATTCTTGAAAATAGTGACTTATCGTCATTGGATCAAAAAGATTTTGATTTGTTTTTATTTTTAATTCTTGAGAAGGGTGACTTTTCTTTTGATTTAAAAGATTCGGATTTGGGTTTAATTTTATAAACGATTGTTGATCGTTTTCTTTATCAAGAAAATTTTGACTCATCTTTTTATTAAAAATATTTAAACATGAAATGGACACGTTTGTTACGGGGTCAGTTTGAACCGGCCAGGATCGCCATTGTGGAAAGTTGCGACCTGGCCTTGACACCATTTCCATTAAAGGTTCCAGATTTGAAGTTAGGCCATGGTCCGTGCCGAAGCGATCGGGCTCAATCACTTCAGTCGTTGAAACATAGGTCTGAGCGCCATTCGATCCGGGAACCAGAACTGAGTTGATTGTAGTCTTAAAATAATAATAATTCCCATAATTTTCCATGGAATAAAAAGTTGCTTGCCCTGCGTGGTCAGTTGGGTCGTATGTTTCCAAATTATTGACATAAGTCGAGAAGGAAAATTGCTGTACTACCTGTATGGGTAGGGTGAGGGTTGCATTTATAACGATATTGTTTTGGGTAATACGTTTCACGCTCCTCGGACCTGTTTTTCCATTTTCCTGAGGTATTTCCTTATATATGAAATTTTGATGAAAATAAAATAATGGATAGATCGGTGGAGACATACGCGGTTGTATTGCACCCTGAATTAATTTTAAATGTTCTGTGATACTATTTTTTTCGTTTGTGCGAATGCTTTGAAATCTCGGATGTTTTATTAAAGCCTGCATTATGAGCGTAACTTCCCTCAAAATTAAACTCATGATTGTAGACTGCTCACTTTGGATTGTGGAAGGAACGCTATGCGGTGGTGCTGTACTTCCAGAATTAACTGTCTGTGACCTCACGGTTTCGCGGCGTCGCTTCCTAGGGGCGGGGGTAGAAACTGGGTCATTAGACTGATCCGGCAGTCGTCTCGTATTCTGAACGTGGTCTTTGGTGTGTTGGACCATGCTAAAATGATTTAAAGAAACCTTCGGGTTTGTTTGTGCAGCCTTATCAGATGACGAAGTGTTTATTGAGGCGTGTGAATTAAATAAATTTTCTAAAAAAGCAATCTCTTCCAAAAAATCTATTTCTGAACCAACCTCGCGCGCTCTATCTCTCAAGCTGGATGTGTTGCTTGTTTCATTACCAAAGAAATTTTCTTGTACTTTCCAAGTTAATGCGGGTGACATGGCGCGTGCTTGGTCATCGAGCTGTGACGGAGAAGGTATGCTTTTCATTGTTTTTGAATTGTTATTTGTCTCCCTAGATGAACTTTCAGGTGTCTCAGGATCGATGAGGAGCGCCGAGGCACTTGATCGTTCAGTGGGGGAACTTTCAAAATACGAAATGTGATCTGAAAGACGTCTAAAGTGAGCTCGTAAATATTGTGACAGCGATATGCCATCGTAACTTGCGCCAGATGGTGAGAGGGGGTCAACCATAAGTACCATAGGGGACCTACTCTCAGGCTGCTCTATTTTACTAGAATCAGCTAGGTTATTTTGTGCGCTACTGGCGTCAGGCATTATCACTGGATCTGAGTGATACGACAGACTTAATGAAGTTGACTCCGTGCCTATGCTTGAGGCATCACCCGTATCACTAGAATCATGTGTTTTTACCTCACTAACATTACTTCCAAGATCTCGTGCACAATGCGGTATGTCCGCAAGAATGTCCGGCAGTGGCTCCCCATTTGAATCTAGGGAACTGGGAGTCACATTTATTTGACTCTGGTGATTCTCATCACTGTCCGTGGAAAGTGGTGGAATCACTGCCACAGAGGCAGATGTGCTATCTGATGTCAAGTCAGGTTCCGCATGGGGATTAGTATCGCTTGAATACTGTGTAGCCATGGAGAGTTGAGCGGGTGGGCCATTGTCATTGTCAGAATGGGAAATAAAATCTGAACATCCTGAATATTCCGAATCTATCTCGAAAGGGATTTTCTTTTGCTTTCCTGATGTTGGTGGCTGAACCACCTGAGTACCGGAAGGACCAGCTCTAGTCGGATCGGTTGACGTAGATGGTCTATCCTGCCAATTTTGTAATCTCATTTCCTCATCCGAGGATTCTGAATCTGAGCCCTCGTCTTCGTCTTCTGCATCAGCGTCAGGCTCAGGCGGAAGTTGAGGTGGCCTCTGTAGAACTGAGGTCTTCGTAGTGCTTTCAAAATTTTGTTGCCAATTTCTTTCCTGTAAATTTTCATTTCTCAATATTCCCTTTTTCATATTCTGCACATTTACAGTAATTGGCTCTTGTCGTTGGTTTCGTAAAAGTTTCAAGGGTTGTAAGCTATAATTGACGCTCGACAGTTGTTCTAGAACGACGTATGGTCCCTTATAGCGGTTTCTAAATTTAGTTGTAGTACCAGGTTTCTGCGAATTTGATTTCACAAAAACAATTGCGCCTTCTTCGAAGTCTGGGCAATTCACTGGTCTACGATTTTTGTCGTATTCCTGTTTCTTTCGGATATTATCTTGGGCTTTTTGTTGCCGTTCTGCGCGCATTTCCGGTGTTTCCTCGTTTACATCCAGAAGACGAGTCGGCAACATTCTATCAATTGGGCGCGCGGGTTCTCGTCCGAATACCAAATAGTAAGGCGTTTCCCTTGCGCTGTCTTGAATTGCTGAATTGTAACTAAAAGTTAAAGGTGCTAAGAATTTATCCCAATTGTTTTGATTCTCGTTAATGTACATAATTAATTTTTCCGTTATTGTTTTATTGAATCTCTCCGTCAAACCATTGGCTTGAGGATGTGCGGGTGTTGTTAGGTTATGGGCTACGCCAATGCTGTCAAGCCATGTATCTACCAACACGCTGTTAAAATTTGTTCCACGATCCGAAATGATTGTATTGGGGATCCCGTACCGATAAACATACTCATGCATAAATTTCTTAGTGTCAAGAGCATTCGCGGAGGGGAGCGCCTTAGTTTCGGCATACCTCGTGGCATAGTCTGTTATTACCATAACATATTCGTTACCTGAAGCGGTTTGTTTAAGTGGCCCTAGTAAATCTGTGCCGATTTTATGGAAAGGGCGCGTCGGAAGTTCTATTGGAATTAATTGGGGTTTTGGCGGCGGTTGTGAAACCTTCTTGGTAGAACACTGTTTGCAGCTAGCAACATAGTTCTTAACGTCGCTGCGCATCTGTGGCCACCAAAAACGTTCAGAAATGATTTTCCAAGTCTTTAATATCCCACCATGACCTGCAGACAGATCATCATGAGATTCCCACAATATCCTTTTTCGCAAGATTTCTGGCACGACTAACCGAGCACACTTCTTCGCCTGCGCATTTCCCTTGAGAAATAAACAGTCGTTATAATACTCGTATTCTGTTGTGCCCCCTGGATTATTAATCAATTGTGGTTGAATGCTGTTTATGAAATTGTCATTTCTTTGCTCGTGAATGAACTCGTCCACCGAAATCAAAGAGCATATGGGCAGATTTGGAATAGTTGGAGTTTTTGGAAAAGCTCGTGAAAGACCGTCTGCGTCTTTATTAAGCACGCCAGGTTTAAATTGGACGACATAGTGATATCCTTGCAAAAGTAATTTCCAACGTGCGAGTCGGTTATGTGGATCCGGCGTACTATTCATCCACTTAAGTGCCTGATGATCGGTCACTACCGTGAAGAATTGTCCGTAGAGATATGGGCGTAGCTTTTTGACTGCCCATACCACGGCGAGGCATTCGCGCTCAGCCGTGCTATACCGGATTTCCGGGCCGACCAATGTACGACTGAGGTACATGATTGGCTGTTCGCCGTCTTCCGTGCGCTGGACTAAAACAGCTCCAAGGCCGGTATCACTAGCGTCGGTGTGTAACAAAATGGGTAGATGCGGGTCGAAGTGACGTAAGAGCGGCGGCGTGGTTAGCGCTACTTTCAGCGCCTGAAAGCTCG
>JAUJYS010005402.1:0-11092 GCA_033995665.1 Melogona broelemanni
TACAGAAGGCGTGTAGGGGGGGGGAGAGGGTTTTTTTTTTTGGTAAACGGTCAATTTCGGTTGTTGTTCCACAGGAGTCTCTCTCTCTCGGTAACAGCTAGAGGAAGCAAGGTTAACCAAGTCTTTGCCTTTTAAAAGCGACAGACACACCAAAATACCCGTGTGTGTCAGTGTGAGGCCGTTATATGGACTGATCGATTTGTAAGTGATGCGGGCGTTGTCTACATAGAGGGCGCCACCTTTCTCCTGGCTCAAACGACAGTGTTGTGATTGATTATATAAAGGCACGGCGAGGGGCGATCGCAAATTCCTTGGTATTCTGTTTTTTATTATTATTATTTTTTTTAATTCCATGTCGAAGCATGTGACGGTAGTCCGACAAAGATGTCTCTCAATGACCGTCTACCGTCTACATGACCACATGCCTTTATTAATAAATACTCATTTTTTTATGAGATCTAGTCATGCAATTGGTTTAACACGTTCAACTAGCTGAATTAAATGAAAAATACTGATTAAAATAAATTAAAATCAGTTTTTTATTCATTTCAATCAGTATTTTTCATTTAATTATACATTTGTCTCGGTGTGCAGTTTCTCATCGTTTAGTTAAATTTATTTTTGAATGATCAAAATGTTGACTTTTAGCATAGGTAAAAGTATTGTTGGTCTTTTGGAATTGAAATATGGCGTTAATTTGCTTCGTGGTAGTGCCGATGTGCACACAAAATGGCGGAAACTGTTTTATTACATAGGATACATTTTTGAAGTGTACCAAACGGATTAAAAGTGTCTAACTATCTGACTTTACATCACTGATTTTATTGAAATCAGCTTATCTCAATCAGGATATATATTGTTGTTGTTTCAGGTACTCTGTTAGCTGTTGCTTCCACCAGATGGCGATGACAGTGATGATGGACGATTGAGGAGCGAGACCAATTGGTGAGGGTCCCGGGCAGCAGCAACAGTAGGCGGAAGTGACGTCATGGGGAACAAGTTGAGTTGCTCGTGCGCGCCTCTCATTCGCAAGGCCTATCGCTATGAGGATTCGCCATGGCAGGCCACCAGGCGTCGCGATGGTCACCTCTTACGGTAAGTCACATCTGACCTCTAACCTTATTACGTACATTCGATTTTAGACGACGATTGTTTGCAGAGATAAGAAACGGCCAGCAATCGAAATAATTTTGTTCTGCGATCACAACTGTTTTCGATAATGACCCCTCTAGACGTGGCGCGGAGATTTTGGCGGTAAAATGTATGTAAATCTTCGAATAAAAAAGTTTACCAACAAAACCTAAGAAACGAACGGCAACATTTTCACGGTTTCGAACTCACAAAAATCAGAATTTCCCGGGGTTCGAGTTTCTACGTCTTCATCCCCGAGAAATTATATTTTTTGTAAGTTCGAAACCGTAAAAATGTTGGCGTAATTCAAGATTAGTATACAGACTGTATACTAATCTTGGGCATAATTCATCCTAAATGGTCGAGAATACACCATTTTTTTCTAGTTACGGTAACAGTGGAGTTTCATCGAAGCAGTTTCCTTAGGTTTGAGTCAGCTTCGTGCCCGCACGAAATTATTGCGGTTTAACTGATAAAAAAATGATAATAACGAAAAAAGATGGCCGCAAATATATGTTTTGTGCGAAGTTTTTAAGTTAGGATTTAGGTGTCGGTATGATAAGTTCATGGGAGGGGAGGGGGGTGGGTATGTTAGCTTAGTTATTTAAAAGAGCGATAAGAAATGTATCTTGAAATAATATGATTGGTTGGTTCAGTGGAATAGCGAGTATCTTAAGATTTGTTCCTTTACGGCTCAAGTCCTACGATCGTAAATTCGTATGTGGGGGGAAGTGAACATAGTAGGTATCAATTTTGGTTTGTTAGATAGAGGTGCTATTATAGCCATGTTTGATCAGTTCCATGCTGTATATGTGTGGATATGTGTTAGTCCACGTAATCGCCATACACCAATATCTAGTTCGGCGGTTGCCAAACTATTGCGCGTAAACTAGTCCAACTGTGATTTTTTTTTATCCCTGAACTGTTAACGGGGTGTACTAGCATATTTCAATCTCAGAGCCTCCCAGGGAGTGACTTTGCCTACCCAAGGTGCAGTGTTGGATAGGAACGGCAAAGAAATGTCTCGTTTCATGGAATGCTTCATGGAACGTCCGCGTTCTTATTTCAACAAAGGAATGTTGGAACGTCCTCGGTCATTTTTTGTGGAACGTCATTTCGAATTTCTCTTGCCTGAAAAGCGGTTCGGACTCCGGAGGTATCGGTCGGGATTTGAACCCGCGATCACGCTAACCACTACGCCATAGAGTGTGATTTTTTATAATTTATCCGTTCCGATAACCGTTGTCATGAAATAGAAAATTTGAAATTAAAACACACATTTAAATTAAAACACGATTTAAGAAATAAATCGTGTGCCTACTGTGAAGGCTCCAAAAAACGCGCACAGACTTTTCACATCTTTGCTCTGTCAGCTATTACGGCTTAATGTTCTGTATGGGTGAGGTTGTGCCTGGCGAGCGTTTCAATCTGATTGAGTTATACACTGTATTCATTCGTCAGTGAATCGAAACTGTTCAAATGAAGTGCCAAGGTAGACACTGAATGCCGTTGACATTCTCTATACTCGTAGTCAGCGTCCTTGTTTTCAGAATCGTTTGGTTCTTTGTTAGTAGTCAGAATGTAAATTCCAAGTCGAAGCGAATTAAATCGAGAAAAAATTTCCATTCCGGCCTCAATTGATCAATCGTCCAAGGTGTCTATTTTCTTTCGAATGCGTCTATTCTCTTTTAAAGGTATCTTAATTATTTCAAACTAGCGCTTAAGCATGTCCGAGGACAGGCAGCACTTCCACAGGCTTCATTCGAATATTGCTACTATCATGACGTCACAGCGTGGCCTTTGCGTCACAGTGGCGTTGCAACTGCTTATTCGGGATTTTGTGCGGGCATTTGTGCACACACTGTTTTGTTATATTGGATGGTACATGTTGGTTCAAGAAAAAAACTATACATAAAAGGAACCCCCTGTCTAGTTTTACAAAAAAAAGGAACCAGTTCCCAAAGAAATACAAGGAACCTACATGTCCCTAAGTTCCTCAAAAAAGGAACCAGTAGGAAAGGAATTTTTCCGTTCCTACCCAACACTGGATATTGAGGTCCTTAGAAAGTGGCAATTCCATGGGACCAAGTGTCAAATAATCAATCGTGGGTACACCAGGCATAACAAAGCTCGAACTGTACATCTCTTTGCACTATTTGATATCGAATCTGACGAATTCAGGGAGGTGGGGAAGGGGACAGATGTTTGGCACCGGTTCCTAAGAAGCAAATACAAATGTTCGAAAAACGTTTTCTTTTTTATCTAAATGCAAATCGCGAGTCAGGTCTGTGGATCAATTTTTTTTGTATTTTCACAGTATTAAAGTTTGTGTGAGACTGTGAGGCGGTCTGCTCTTTGTATCAGTTTTTCGGTTTCTCTTACCGGGGTTGGACAAAATAATGGAAACACTTCCATTTGTACGCCTATGGCTACATGAGATCAAAATCATGGTGCACAAATAGTGGTGTTTCCATTATTTTGTTAAAAGAGTCGTTCGTTTCTGTATATGCGCTACTACTAAAGCAGTTGGGAGTACCGCCATGCAAAATGTTTAAAGTGGTGTTTCTCTAATGGAGCATTATCTCAAAGCTTCACCAACTTTTATATCTGCTTTTTTTCTTGAACAACACGTACCTGTTTTTCCAGTATTGGGTTCGTTCTTTTTTTAAAGGAATCCGTTATTCTCCTCCGAATTCTCCTAAGATAAAATGAACCAGTTGCAGTTTCAGTTCCTAATAAAATTGAAAGAAACCAAACCGATCTTAGTTTCTTTTAAAAAAAAAAAAAAAATAATCACTTCCTGAATGGACAAAAATATCAAAAATAGCATTTATTCCAGCAATTTCAGTAGTAAATTGGATTTTTACCCGGATAGCATTCCGTGCGAACGTATTAATTAAAAACAAAAAATATCTCAGAGGTAAAGACAATAAAAATTAGTCACAAACATATTTTGAATTACAGTTTATTTACAAATAATAAAATGTTGGTACGCAACAAATAATAATTTAATAGGGAGCGTCGATAATGTTTACAAATTTATCGTGATCGAATATTATTCGAAAGTTTCACAAAAATAACTTTTCGAAACTTGAGAAGATGTATTTTTTGTCCAGTTGTCAAGCTTGTCCAAAAGGTCATTTTTGCAAAAAAGAAAATAACTAAAATAAAAACAGTTCCGACATGTTCGTACGTAAAAACCATTTCCCGATACGTCACGAGATTTCTGATTCAATTTTTTTTCTAAATCTACCACGAAGCACGCAAGCCCAACCAATAATACTTCTAGAACGTTTCACGGAAACTCTGATACAAATTGTGTTTGATCGAACATCAAAAAAATGAGATTTCTTGTCTCCGACAATATTGTCACTGCTGCGGCAACAAAAAACCGCGAGGTGGTTTGCGATGGAAATATAAAACCTCCAACACTGAATTCAAAAAGACAAGAGTGGCGGGCAATTTTAAACATTGGATTAAGTTATGCAGTATGCTTATACTTAGCTAGTCAGCCTAATTAAAGTTGAATTGGATTGGTTAAAAAAATAAGATTGTTTTAGTGGGAAAATTCCCCTCACTGAATGAATACCACTACAGGATATTCTGTACCTTTCGTGTTGCTTAGGCGATATGTAAAGGGCACATTATCACCTACCCCAGGATATCGAATAAACGAGAGCCTGCTAGGGGAATCGAACCAGGGACTACCCGCTCAGCAGTCTGTTGCCACACCAACTGAGCTAGACGGGTCGTACTTTTATAAAAGATACTTCGCCAGATTATGTTCGTCTTTACTTCTGTCAGAAAATAGTGTTTCCCAAATGTTTTCAGTGTTTTCCCAAACATTTTGGCCTGCGGGGCCATTTTTAGAACCTATTTCAGTGGCGGAGCCCCTAAGAGGCTAAAAAATTTAATAGCGGAGCCCCTTGCCATACAAGTTAATGGCGTTCGGATACAAGTTAATGGCGTCCAGGAGTGTCCGCGGAGCCCCAATGGCCCCGCGGAGCACAGTTTGGGAAACGAGGGTCTAATGTCTGCTATGCTCGAACGATCTATTAACCGGATTGGTTTTCTAGTGGTTTTGAATTTGACAACTGAATAGTCATAAATTTCCTTTTGTGCGTCATTCAACCCACCGCCAGTCAATGGCTCAAATCCTATTTGCAAACACACACAGAACCCTTTTCGAAAAATGTATAAACATAAAGCAAAAGGTAATTCGAAACACCAATTCGTTTTATTGGTTTCCAAACCCTCTCCAGAGAGATTTGCAAGAGTTTAACGATCGGGTGGGGTGAAGGGTGGAGGGGAAGACTCGAAATAATACAGGACATATTAAAGTGGATCGTGTGAGTTTGTGTGTCTGTGTTCTGTTAGGTCGATGACCTGCCTTGCCTTTTGCCTTTTGCAGAGAGATTCTGCAGGTGGATACTGGATCTAAATGTTATTGCTCATGCTGTTTGCTTTTATACTACTACTTACAGTGACATGCCAAATTAACTGAGTCAAGATTTTTCATATGGAAATATGTTTACTTTAACACTAATTATCTACGGTTTGGATGCGAATTTTTCAATTCGGTTTTTTTATTATTTTTTTTTTTGCATCCTGTACAACATTTAATTGATAACAAAATCCACTTGACAATATATTTTATGGCTAATGTTCTAAATTAAGAAAATTCGTACAGATGAAGCTATTCAATTGTGTTCATAAACTTAGTAGCATTTCTATTGAGAAAGTATAAAAAATTGCTTTGGGTTGTCTCCAATTGTAAAGAAAGGATTTTGTTTGCACGTGCAAATACTGGAATTACGTCATTATTGTGTATTTTAAGCTTTTTTCTTGTTTGGTGTTCCATTTTCGAAATACTGTACTAGTTAGAACGTTAGCCATAATATATATTGTCAAGGGAATATTGTTGTTAATTAAATGTTGTACGACATGCAATAAAAAAAACGAATTTAAAAATTCGTATCCAAACCGTAGATAACTCCTGTCAAAGTAAACATATTTCCAATTGAAAAATCTTTGCCCAGGTAATTTGGACTGACACCGTAGCGTTGTAAAACCCGACACCCTGTATTCGCCTTCCCATAGAGAACGCACCCCCCGCGAGCACGCTTCACGGCATAGCAGCGATGGCCCGCATTCATTGAGAAATAGCCGAGCGTGGTAGTTGTAGGGAATCACGCGCGGGGCACTGCGCATGCGCGGTAGGTGAGATCCCAGATGCGAGAGCGCGGTTGCTAGGGGCAACCCCGTGTAACCACGGCGACCGGAGAGACAGGCTGGTGTGGCGCCGCCTTATGGCTCTTTCATCCGTTTATGCTCGTGGGCACGAAAGTTGAATCTAATATGTTGATATGAAACGCAAGTTGCGTCATTGGTTAGAGATAAATTACGGCAAACAAAAATGAACGATTCAAAAAAATAAATATCAGGCAATGTAAAGTGAGTGTATATTTAAAGGGACGGGAGATTGATCTTAAAGGGTAATAATGAAGGTCCGGTAATACTTGACGAGATTACCTTGACCTTCAAACTCAACAAAACATGTCCCGACAACGTACTTGCAAGGGCCCCACCAAGTATCATACGTTGCGGCCGCGCCTCCGGTACATCCCCTTTCTTTTATTTTTTTTTGGCTAGCCGCACGTTTTGTATTATTAATGGCGGACGATAAAATAACCATTTTTTTATCAAATCACGTGGAAAATTCTATTTATCGATTGGTTCAGGTGGGAATGGGATGGCAGTGGAAGTTTTTGTTTACAATGTGGAGTTCTGTTGTTTTGTCCACTGTTTACCTTTCCTGTTATATTTATTGGACCTGGTCTGAAATTAAATGTAATGGTGACCTCTAGAGAAATGCCCTAGAATTTTTAAAACGGTAATTTGCAAAGGCGCATTTATATCTCACTTCAAAAACAAAATGATTTTCAATTCAATAATTATTGTTACAAGCGAACTCATGTAACGTTCACGTACATTTTTATTTTCCCCATAAATACTGTACGAGCAACCACTTATAAGATTCTAGAGCCATCTTTCAATATGTATTTTTTTTTAAATATGCTTGACATATTATGTTTTTAAATTAAAATTCTATGATGGGTCCCGTAATTTTTTAACTAATTTCATACGAAAAATAAAATACTTTGAAATCCATTTTCAAATGAAAATTACTGATTAAAATAAATAAAATCAGTAATATTTAGTCTGATAGTTGAGACACTTTTAATCTGTCAGTAACAGAGGAAACAAAATACTTGTTTTTAAATAATCCCAGTGTCAAACAATATGCTTGTCACATCTTTCCCATTAATACCCACTATGTCTTTCCAATATTAAATCCCAGAAATCAACGTAACATAATTGAACGACGGAACCATCAATTATTTTCGAAAACAAGGTGATAAAAAATATATTTACCCTAGCGGATAAATAATGGATTACCTAGCCGGGCTCTTTGTCCTGTTGACGTTAAAGTACCTGCTTGTAACCTGTACCCGGATTATATACACCTTCGCTTTAATAGTTCTTCTCCCGCCAAACAGTCCATCTCATTTAGTATGACCCGTAATGACTCGAGAGAGAGGCCGAAAGCCGGCGCAGGATGTGATATATTGCAGAGGAAGAAAAATGCTCCGGGCGATGCTTCTGCAGCGTGAGTCATAAGTATGCGAATCCCACCCGCCGTAGCTAAGCTAAATATGACCGAATTGTTATGAAATTTGGTACAAATATGGAGTAAATATATAGGCGAACCTGTATTAAGCTATTTTCAATTTTTTTCAAGAAGTTTGATGTTGAAATCTGATGACAAAAACAAACATGCAGTGTGCGCCAGTTGCTCAAGCGCAGCAAATTTCTCCAAAATGCAAAATTCGTATCGGTAAATTTTAATTAACAAACTGTAATATATAGCTCCATAACTCATTTGAAAATGCCGGGATTGATATGAAATCTGACACAAATATATTACAGTGTGAATGATTATCAAGCTTTTTAAATTCAAATTTCCCACTACGAATTTTTCATTTTTAGAGGTGGAACTGCATCAGAGCAACTGGCGTGCACTGCATCGCCTGCTCTCTGTTGTCATCAATGGCGTTCGCAGAGGAAGACAAAATTGTTATCAAATTTCTACAAAAAAATACAAAGTTATGGTGCGAAAAGACTGCTCGAAATATCTCAGATATTTGCGTATTTGCATATTTACATATTTTCTCCATATTTGTGCCAAATTTCATAACAATCCGGTTATTTTTAGCTGAGTTGTGAAGGTACAGCGGGAGGGGTTCGTAAACTTACGACTCACGGTGTAGTGGTGGTGGTTGTGGTCGTGGTGGTGGTAAATAAAGAATAATATTACAACGCGCCCTGCTTGACTTTGTTGGAAGTCACGTGTGTTCGACCCGACTCTCAACGGGTACGTCTTAATTTCTGATACCATTTCTTGAAAAAATAATGGCATGGCGAGGAAAAAGGTGTCTGGGTTTTTTTTTTTCCCCCTTTACGTCCTGTATTTTTTTTATTATTCCTGATGGTTTTGGATCCATATGAGCGAAAAACGTGTCTGGATGGTTAAGTGAACGACCTGGAATTAAATTTAATCAGGAATATCGTTAATAAGTGAATATAGTATTTTTTTTATATGATTGAAAATTGTGACGTTTTGTAGGACCAGTCGCAGGTTCGTTGATTTAAGGCTATGCATGTTGTGTGACGGTCCGAACGAGACGAATTAGAGATAGTTAATTCCAGTTCCTACAGACCGTTCCTACTGTAATTAATTGGAACCTGATCGTTCCTAGTTCCTTTGCAAAAGGAACCTGGAAGTTTTCCGTTTATTTGATTAAAAAATGAATAAAAAAAAACACGAAAAAATAGATTTAAAAAAACATGAAAAATATTCGTTTATTAAATATTTTTAAAAATACATGAATGTAGAAGTTATTGTACATCCGTATATGGCCGAGAGGTAGCGTGCTCGCTTACCAGCCAGCGGATCTGGGTTCGATTCTCAGCGCAGTCGTTTGTTGGATTGTCTTGTGGTACTGCGCGGAGGAAGGTAACGACAAACCACCTCTGTACTCCACTGGCTAATACCAACAATTACAAATAGTTGACAATGCAATCTGGGACAGAAAAAATGAAATAATAACTGCTGCAGTCTAGGATCTAAACGATTGAATAAAAAATGACTGTCACAGAACATCGACGTGATAGCACGTCTTATGTTCAAAAGGAAAAGGAAAGAAGGGAAAGGCGACCACCTTTGGGACTTCACCGGAAGTCCGGAACTTCCTGGTTTTTACCCTTGTCGAAGCGCCTTTAGTTTTTTTATGAAAATACGTTGGTAGTTTACGCGATAAATGTTTAGGGGTTATGGAAGCCACGTCAAAACCATTCGCCTTGTCGATTTGAAATGCGTTGTGCGACAGTGTATAGTCACGTACAGGTGTTGGACAAAATAATGGAAACAGCTCTATATGGTGCACAAACAAATGTGTTTACATTATTTTGTCCAACCCATATACGGTGCTCGTACAATATTGCTGGAAGGGAACACACGTACAATGCGTATAGGACTTCGTCTGTATCTACTGTATGTACAATAAAAAAGGGAGTGGATTCAAATTTACTAATTAAAGTTGGACAACGTTAATCAATTTAATGAAATTTCGCCCAGATGTTGAATAGACCTTCTTTTTTAAATTACCACCGTGCACATTTGCGACTGTGTATGCGAAAACGAAATTTTTTTTTCTATAAAAAATAATTATTTGTGGAATTTTTTGATAAAAACTGGATACTGAATGGAAGAGTATAGGGAAAGTATTGCAAACATCTTGTGTGAATTTTGTTAAATTTCGTAAACGCTCTCCAATTTTAAATTGTAAAATTTGGATCAACTCCCTTTTTTATTGTACATACTGTATATGGTGCATAGGAAAGGGCGGGGTCCAAATGGTTATTCCCCGGGGTGGGGACCCCGAATGATGTCTCGAGGGGAGAATGAACAGACCCGTGTACAAATATACGTTTGGCCCCGGATATAGGGGACTGGATATTATGACCGAACGTATAAGTGTGTATTGTGTACTGGATTTGTAATGTAGGTGTGTATTTTCTCCTATTGGGGCCTGTGTGCACTCGTTTATGTGGAAAATAATACTTCGCGGGCCAAGCAATCGAAAAGTGAGTGATGCTTTGAATGCCGAACGTGTCGCCATTTTCATTTGTACCTAACGGAACGTCCTAAATCCTTTGACGTTTCTCAAGAAAGGAACGAGGACGTTTCAACGTTCCTTTGTAGAAATAGAAACGATGACGTTGCAACGTTCCTCGGAAAAGGAACTAATTCCTTGAAACGAGACGTTCCTTTGCTGTTCCTACCTAAAATTAGCTACCTATAAGTAGTTGCCTATTGGAAATTTTTCTTTGGAGAAGTTCATTTATCTGATAAATTGTGCGAAATATCACAGATTTTTAAATTTTGAATATACATCGATTTTTGATTTTTCGATTTTTGAACATTTACAATTTTTAGATCACTGATATTTAAATTTTGAATACACACCAATTTTTGATTTTTCGATTTTTGAACATTTAATTTTTTTAAATTGTAATTATTTAGCACCGTAAACAGTCTCTGATCAGTGATCACATTTAATCTTGTGACTTAAAGTTTAAAGTGCTGAGGTTTGTGATATTCTTCTGATTGCTGTCTGATTATTTATTAGCAATCAATCCATCTTACCGAATATCTCTCCGAATATATTACTAAAAACCTTTTGTTTGTTCAATCCTATTTCTAGTAAGTAGTCTTTTACGAAATTAAAAGCCTAATTGATATTTTGCAGTGTTTTTTTTTGTTTTTTTAAATCACCGTAGCGCCTAGTGCACTACAGGATTACTGCACCCTCGAACCTCTATAGAGATTATGTGAGGG
>JAUJYS010005403.1:0-11091 GCA_033995665.1 Melogona broelemanni
CGTAGGCTCATGAGCCATCGGTTAGTACGCTTCCCAGCAGCGGGATTACAGGAACGCGCCACCGCTCCCAGCCAAATTTTAAATGGACACATTTGAGATTATATTTCCCTGACCACGAAGGGGTTGAAACAATTTGTTTTTTTTTCAATTTTTATCGTTTAAACCCGTTTACCATGGAACCATCATCTTAAATGTGTTATACATAACGGTTCCTATTAGAACAATATCAGCTTTAAACAAAGATGTGCTCAAAGTGAGAAAAATTTACATTTATATTGAAAGAAATGTTTTGCTTAAACTTGGAAACTAAAAACAAATACCGAAAATAATTATTGAGAGCAGAAAAATATATCCAGACTATGCGCTTACCCCTACATACAAATTAGAATGTATAATCGTGGAGCTTATTTTCACCGTTAAAAATACGTGAGACCATTTTAATGGAATTTATATTTCTTTGTCATAATAGCTTTTTTCGAAATTGGAAAATAAATATTTCTTGGCCACCATTGGTTGACTAAGTTGCAACAGGAAACGACAATAACTCTTCATGTTTCGTGAAATAGAATAGTATTTTTGTTCGCATTCCCCGCTCTTCAACTAATGCTTGATGACCAATCATAACGATGCCCATTTGCTATCAAGAAACGATACGCTATTGGGAAATTGGATTGTCCTTTGTACTTGTAACTTGATAACCGATTCGACATGTCGGTCTACTCTGATCGCCCTGATCTGACAAGCAGCCTTGCCCAGGGTGGCGTATTTTCAAAAGCCGGACTATCTACAGGACCGACGCTAGGTGGCCTTGCCATCACATTAGCCCGATGTTTTAAAAGATACACTTCACGGAGCAGACGCAGTGTTTCCGGGTTTCGACCGAAGCGGTTCGTGCACCAGGATGCGACGAGAGAGAGGCCTCGCCACACCACGCCGTATTACAATAAGCGCGATTACGGGTGACAGGCATTTTACGCCGTCACCGCCTATACACTCCAAGCCGCCTCCAAGATTAACAAAGATAAGGGCAACCGTCAAACGCGAGGTCAGACCATGCGTCGACATGTCAAAAAATATTATCCGCATAATGCTGCTACCTAATTAGTCCAGCGACATTTATAGACAACCCCGCGGCATTCCGTGAGACTCTTGTTTGCGACTTTAGTTCATTATGGTAGGGAAGCACACACTGGTTTTGCATAATAATTCATATTAAATCGTCTACATTATTAAGCACAAAGTACACTAAAAACAACAATAAGATTAACCTATCAATTAGCATAAATTCGAATTGCATTTTTGACATAATTAATTTTAGGTTAAATTACACCTTCCGGATATGAGCGACCAGAAAATACGGTATCGAGTGGGGTGCGTAGCGAAACTGACTTACCTAACCAAAAACATAACATGAAGTGTCTAATCAGATGATACTGACTTTCGCTACGCGCCCCACTCAATACCGTATTTTCTGGTCGCTCATATCCGTAAGGTGTAATTTAGCCTAATTTTATTATTGCTTGATTGGGGAAGGAAAGAAAACTGTCTTCCATTTATTCAATACCAATAAACTTTAATTTATTTTAAATGCCCTAAATTGGGGCAATTGTTTTTACCAGTTACATAGTTGCAAGCACTTTACTATTGGTACCGTAATTGCATTATCATGTTTATGAGATAACCCTCGAAATCGCCAAAAGAGTTTGAACCCTCGAAAGCACCAAAAGTGTTTGTAATTAATTACATATACGAATATAAGTGCGCCACAATCACGAATTCAAAATACCGGTAAGTGAAAGAAAGTATACATGTATATTTTATAGATTTGAGGTTAATTGACATGTATAGAAATTTATCGGGATTTATCGAAAATTCCAAATGCATTTCTTTATCGATTCAGTTTGGTAAAGTTCGCGTTAAAATATATTTTGTTCTTGTTCTGGTGGTATATTTTATTTTTGGATCAATGAATGACCAATCGATACGTGTGCTCGTATATTACTGCGGGATAAAGTCTACATCTAAAATTATTGCAAAGTTAAAGGGAACAGTGACGGACCTTTTGATTTGCCCTCAATCTTTAAAAAAATTTGTCAGCGACCCATTTTTTTTTCGTAACTGGACAAGTTGCCGATCAATCGACAGTTTCGCCTAAGCCAACATATACCACTGCTTCATAGAGGAAACCGCAACAACTCGGGCTAGTAAGAAGAAAAAAAAACCTGTCTTAAAACTGGCCGACCACAGAGGCGGAGAATCGAACAGAAAAAAAAACTCTAAAAAATACTTTATCTTTCTGCCAATTCCTTAAGGCCAAAAGCCAGTCAATCAAGCAAAAAATTGAACACGGGGAAAAAACGACCGAGAACATCGGCTTCCAAAATATATGCTCTCTGTAGGGGGACTGCCGGAGGATATTATGTTTAGTATGGTCGATATTGAGGAGGAGAAAAATATCGTCAAAATATCAGCTTCTTAATAAAAAATAAACAAAGCGAGAGAAAACATCTAGGCCATTTCTTCAAAATGTACAATAATATTTGGTGCAACGGTCACCAAAAACTGGGAAAAAAGATACCACTACTCTGTAGTAGAATATTTAGCAAACCGAGTTGCAGAGACAATTGTGTTAATGTCTCTGCAAAACACAACAGTTGACAACCAGCTGATAACTTGTTTTACGGTTCAAGCGTTAATTTTTATGCCGAAACGTGACTTGTTTCCAAGAAATGTAATTATCAAAATTTCTGTGTCTCACACATTTGCAAAATATTGTTTACTATTTTTTTTTGCAATCTCGTTCATTTACATCGTGCCGGTTCGGCGATTTCATTTTATGTGCACTTCATATTTTATTTTGTGTCTCTGTGCTCATTACATTTCGAGCATATTTTTGGGGTTGGCTAATTTTTAGTTACTTATATATTGTAAGCCAGATATATATTTTTTTAATAAATAACCATTCGAGAATTCATTATTAAGTTGGGCAAATACATTTTTTTGAAAAATACGTGGTATGTGCATTCATTTCTGTGATTCTTTCAAACAATTTTAGTTTTGATTAAAGTAGATTTTAAGACCTTTTGCAATTAAAACATTTTCGTTACGAAGCTTTATGGAAACAATTTGTGATTATGAGGATGTACGACGCAAACGCAGATGGATAGACGAAAAGTGAAAGACAAAACCGATTGGCGACTGACCTTCCATAAACCCATCCTGCCTCTAAAAAAAAAGAACCAGCAAAGCGCCGATTATTCGACCATTACGTGAGTGAATGGACCCGATGTCACTGCTGCCGCATTTATACAAGTACTGTCTCTATACGTATTTATACAAGTCTATCGACTGACGCAGAAAGAAAAATCTTTTGCAATATTGCTCAACGGTCGATGTATGTGAACGTCCGTGCGTGGCCAGTTGAATAGGGGGGCGCAAACTACTGTAAAAATACGTTATGTTAATATTTACAATGGGGCACGGCTCCACGTACACACACACACACACACACGAGACATTGTTTCCGGTGACATGGTCGACATTTTCGCGTTTACTACTTTGCTGGTTCGGAGTCAACTTACAGGTACTTTATCAGATAAAGTTAGCACAATGCTGCCGTGAGTGACATGCGTTGCTTCACATGAAACTTTCTCTAGTACAGGACCGTCAAACGATGACGTACATAAAATGGTTAGGAACTATAATATTTTTTTTTCAATGATGTGCCACAAATGTATGTATTTTTTTTCGAAGGCTATGAAAATATGGTCTTAGAATATATGACAGTTGAATTATTTTTTTAGTCAAATAAATAGTGACATCTATCAAAGATGGAGGCCGTTAGTGACCATCCATCAAATATGAATGTCGTCGGATTCTTTCCTTACTTTAAAATTGATGGTTTATAGACTGTCGGATTCTTTTGGCCGACAGAAGTTAACAAAATTATAAATTGCATTAATTGAAATAATAATTGACAATGATATAATTTATTATTATTATTATTATTATGTGCTTCGCTGAATAAGATTAAATTTTATTTTTGACCTAGGCCAATTTTGATATGTTTATCATTCGTAAATACGAGTAGAAGACTGTAACCGAACAGAAGCGATTATATGTGAAATGAAACCGCAAGTGTATATCGAAAATAAAACGCGGCATATAAAAAAGCACGCTCAAGTCTATCGATTAAAAAAGCGCACTCGCTATCCTGCATTATCAGCCCAGCCACCAGGTTCGCAACACTCGCGTGCGCATCTCAATCTCCACCGGAGTGTTGACCGTTGTTACGGGACCGAAATTGCCCCAACGCTGCTGATGGCGCTGCCGGCCTGCCGCGGCCAAAAGCAAATAACCCTTAGCAGTAGTGCGAGCCGAAAACGAATGTTCGGCCGGCATTACCACGTTGGATATGTCCATTGAAGTGGTTATCGGACATGCATGCAACAAACTGTCAACAGAGAAAGACCGTCGTGGACGAAACAGAGCGACAACGAAAGAGAGAGAGACACAAAAAACACAACAACCGCCAACATCACCAGGACTTTATGGATCCAGTTTTATTAGCTCCAAAAGTTCTGGACGGTGTTGAAGCAACTACCAGATATATATTGCCATCGCTCCTCTCTAACGAACCTCTAGAACCCCGTTCACACTGCGCGTTCCGATGTCGAACGGCGAAAATCGTCCCCGATGAACATCCGGCAATAATTCATCTCGCGAATAAAACGGTTACACCCCCGATTGAAATGTCATCCCCGTTTTTATTATTTTGTTGACATTTCTGACGGGCGATGCCCATTGATGCGAGTTGTTGGCAAGCGCTCTCGAGGAGAGGGTGGAATGGGGGGGGACATCGGGCATCATCCCATAAATGGCTGAATAGCGTACCGTGTCGATCGCCCAGAGCGCTCGCTGAACGCGCATAGCGGTGGAAAGCGCACGTGGTACTACTTGTCACCGTGTTGACGGTATTTCGTAATACCGGCCGGGTGGGAGGCGAGTCGTACCGAGGTACTCGAGGATATCGAGGATGATGATCGGGTGGGTTAAATTAAGATCGGCCCGCTTCAGTCATGCATGTTTTCAAACATACCCCTTGGTTAATTAGGCGAATGCAGCAAGTATCTGGTAGTATGGCTTAATTTGCTAAGCTCTTTTGTTGTAGTAGAGCGCTCAACTGCAGCTAGGTTACCCATATGTTTATTTCTTCGTTCATAGGCGCTCTGTATGAGCGTACTTTGCTTGGAATTGTATGAATTTTTAATAGAATGTAACATACGTGTAGGATGTAACGTTTAGCGATAACATTTTCGAAGAATATTGTCGGTGACCACGCAATAAATAAAAGCAACAGATGCAGCATCGAACCATTTTTTTGTTTGTTTGTTTGTTTGTTTCTAGTTGCCGTATTACGTGAACATTACTACTGGATATAATATGCAACATGCAACAGCGTTGTCTTACTTGGATTTTGTGTCGGGTGTTTTTGTTGAATTAAACGCAGTTAGCACGGTCACGATACAATTCTTCGGAAAAATTACTGTACATTGTATATGGTTGCTAAGATGAAAACAATAGCTTTTTTGTATTTTCTTTCGTAAATAGAAAACGTTAACGCTGTTCAATTTCTCTTTGATGAAGTCATACTTGCAAGAACACGATGTGGCAACATATAGGGGAGAATATACAGGATGGCTCAGAAAAAAAGATCCAGTCACAAATGTCGTTATAGTTTCTGTAATATTGTACCGATTCGTTTGATTTTTTTTTTACAAATACAGTACAAATATACAAACATCTTTGTCATTTCATTTTATTTTCGAAATGGCCTTCTTCGGCTTTCACAAATGCGCGAAGCCGCGCGCGCCACTTGAATCAATTACACTGCTATGCGAGCAATAACGTCAATAACGTGTTGGTCAAGGTTCATTTTACGCGGAATATTAGTCATCTGCGGAAATTTTTTTTTTTTTGTTGGATCAGATGTCAAATCTTCGTTCATCTTTAGGTGAATGCGTTTGCTTAAATTTTTAATTTTGAAGAAAAGTGATTGTGGCCCATTTTGATCAAAAAGGTCGATCAGCGGGACACACGATGCGCTGGCGACCAATAGTCTCACGGTGTCTCTCATAATAAAAATTCTCTATCTTTTTCATTGTAACTTAAAGTTTGCCGATTGCCCAGCTTTGTCGGGGAACACTTAATAGCTGCTTAGCATCGTAATTATTTCTTTCGCAAACAATATTTAAAGCGCAACCATTAAACACTTTTTTGAACTACTCTTATTTTCGCATTCTGCTTATTTAGCAGACGATATTGGAACGTAACCATAATGCAGCACCATTTATTTTTCGAAATTCAAAACTATATGATACAAGGTCGCCGTTTGCAAAATATCAAACGAGTCGGTTCAATATTATAGAAACTATAACGATATTTGTGACTGGATCTTTTTTTTAGCCACGCTGTACATGTATTTAATACATAGATTTACCGATGTTAACTTGATGATTGTCTCATTTTATTAAACATGCCTCTTGAATAGTAATCGTTACTTAATGTTGCAACCGATTTATCCATTGTCATTGCAATTACCGATATACGAAATACACAGTTTTAACTGTTTGCTCAAATGATCAGTATCCCATTCCTCATTGCACAGCCATAATATATGCACATGCATTACATTCAAACATATTTTATAATATTGAAACTGACCACTCAGAAAATAATAACCAGAAAAGAGCATATACGAATATTTCATCTCGGGGCATAGATTCACTTTGTAAGGCAAATTACCCACATTTGAAGAGGATGGCAAGCCTGCCCTAACTTGCCAGCTGTGCTGGGTTGGGCGACGGCGAGTGCGTGTTCACATGAAATAAAATAATGGACAAGTGAATGGCTTTTTTTAGGTTAACTAGGTTATTTTCGACTTTCTTCACATAGGCCTACGAGACTCGATCAAATTGGAAAAAAAATGTGAAGAAAAAAGTAGTCTACTCTTTCGGGCCACTCGACTTCTCCGGCATACATCAGATAGATGCTCGCATCCTGAATGCCAACTACGACCTGCGCATGGTTGCTAATCGCCAAGATGAAAGTTTCGCCTGTAAGCTATAAGCAATGTTGCGATTTAAGTTTAAGAAACATAAATTTGGTCACGTGAAAATTCTGTCTAAAAAATTATTATTCACATGATCTTAAGAAAAATTCGCAATATTGACAACATCGATGATTATATTACAAATAAAAATTGCATGATTTAAATGTATCCTGACTAAATAACCACAACAAAAATTAAAATACAATAAAATAAAATTCAGTTAAACAAAAAAAAATTATAAAGTTGTTTTTAAATCCAAAACTATTATTGTTCAAATCGAGCTATCGGTAGTTTTCCTACCAGTCACCTAACCTGGCTAATTGAGGACAAATTAATTAGTCAATAATTGGGAAATCATATACGGTAAATCATTGAACAGATTATATACTAAAAAGAAGCGCAGTCTATACTTCCACAGTGGCACGACGAGTAAACAAACTAATTGTGTTTGCGTAATTACTCTTAATCATGCTTGCGCATTTTCACTTCGAAATAAGAACCTTTTGAAGGTTGGAGAGCTTTGTTATTGCTTTCAAAATAGCTGTGAGCCAACCGAAGAGTCTAAAAAGTGGATAAGTCATTGTTTGTACAGTTGCAACGTAGGCACAGTACAAGTGTCAGACTAATGGCACTCTAGGCGGAATAGTTTTAATTATTTTGAATAACAAACTTCATCATGCAGTGCATGCGATATTTCTAAGTAAATGCTAATTAGGTTATGTGCAGTATAATACGAACTACTAAATGTTTACATGAAAAGCAATTCTACTCTCAACATAAGTCACGCTCTCATTTCTTTTTGTGGTATTATATTAAAACCGAGAGTGGAGATCTACTGTACGGTGCAAGTACTCATAAAAACCTTGCGGTTAACTAATGCCCTTGACTTTTAATTTTGTTGATACGAATTCTTTCAGGGGACCGTAACATTTTTACTGCGTGAAATACACTTGCTTGAACGTGTTAAAAACTCGCGCTCATTAACTAATAAACAACTGCAGTTGCTGTATCAGTTATAAATTAGGATTACTGACTAAGCAACAAATGAATATATTTTTCATGTTAAGTATTCAATTGCCCAGTTATTAAAATTTCCAGTTAATTTTGTTTTGTTTTCTACTTTGCGTTATTTAGAGTCAAATTCAGGTCCAAAAGGGGTTTCGTTAAAGTTCATTCAATTACCTATTATGAAAAGATAATATTGATGATGATAATAATATTATTGTTCAAGGAAATTCTGCCGACCAAATTGAGCCAGCGCCAACAAAACGAACCAAGCTATTTCTATATACTAGTATAGCCCAAATACTAGGGTACTCTGCCATCGAATTTAATTGAACATACGGGTACACCGACACGTTAGCATAAGATAGGATCTGGCGCCTGCGCAAAGAGCACCAGTAAGATTGAGTGGGCATTGCTTTGGTAAACATCTTGTCTTGTCGTGATGAGCGATTTTCCTGCTTTATCGCGCGAGGTTGCCGCCATTTATTCGAGGAACAACATTTTTTCTCTCTCCTTCTACACCACCGCTACTCTCCCTAAGCCGAACACGGCCGGGGCGGTGGTGGAGAAAACGGGCAAGGCAAATCGAGCATCGTCGAGGGAACGACGGCGACGCCGACGGCGAATGTGACTCAGCAAACAAATTGCCACGCCGGTGTCACTTGCATTAATTTTTCCAGGAAAAGACGCCCGACTCCTTCAGCGCCAGTAGGCCGGCTCTCTGAACGTACAAAACTGGTCGCAATAGGTGAATCAGGACACCTTTTCTTTGACATTGTACATCTTCAGAGTGGTATGCATGGGATAATAAAGTGGAAAAAACTACTTGGAACTTTACGCATAGATTTAGTGACGCAATATTCATGAAAAAAAACTTTTTCTTGCAAAAATTGTTTTTTTTTGTTTCTTACTTGTCCACAGGCACATAATTATCCGTAATATACAGTACTCATAATTATCCATAACATACTTTAATGACGACATCAATTGGAATTGAGGAAATTCAATTCCAGAAACTGATTGAATTCATGACAATGAGATGCTAAGCTATCGTTAAAAGCAAACAACCAAACTATTAAATCTGGGTTTGTTTCAATTGTCTACCAAAATGTGGGTACCTTTTTCACGAAGTGTGTCCACCAGATTATAACCAAAAAATAAATAAATAACCAATTTAAAAAATAACTAATAATGATTCTCTTCATTAAATAATTAATTTTAAATTAAAAGTGCATCAATTAACAAGTGTTATATACATTAAAATAATTGGTTTTAAATTAAAAATACTTTAATTAACATGTTTTCTCGCCATTAAATTAATTAGCTGTAAATTAAGAATGCATTAATTAATCATGTATTAGATAATTGAGTCGCCGACGCATTATGACAATACGTTAACATTTGGGCTGGAGACTTTTACCAGTACCTCTGAAACGAATAACGAAACCCCGAGCTTGGAATCGAACCCGGGATCCCCGCACAACTGGCGCATGCTCTACCTCAGAGCTACGACGACAGTTCTCGTACGGCTTGTTGTAGTGTAGAACATTTAATAGATTTTTAAGGCTTCTAGGCGTCCCGAGCCGTCCATTGTGGCCAGCACTGTTCACGGAGAAGAGCGACGAAAAATTAAAATTGGCGGCGGGCGGGCGAGCCAGCGAGAAAGAGAGCGTGAGACCCGGTGCATCATCGCCGCCAGCTCGTCGGCATAGGCGGGCTGGCAGACACTGACACTTTCACGATGGAGCCCCATTCATAACTCAGGGAGGGGGGAGAGATTGCAGCGCGCCTGTTACGCTCAGATAAAGCCAAAGATTTAGCATCTAAGGTGGGTCTTACTGCTAATTTTGTTCGGGTATAAATTCATGGGTCTTCGGGCCTGGCGGGATTGCCCATAGAAGCGCGTTGCTCTCTGCACGCATACGGGTTGCATGCAGTGTTTTATCGGATAATTACTCGATGGATGCGTCGCACAAACGTAAACCTAGCGGGAATTGTGAAGGCAATGAGCAGTTCGTTGTTACACTTTCGGTACATTCCTTGGTAAAACTAATTGCCTACAAATACAAATTGGTGTTAAAATTTAGTCTACACTTTGTCGCATTGGAATGATATGCAGAGCGTATGGTGCAGTCTCATGTGAAGGCGCAAATAGACGAATACTGTTTCATGAAATACTCGTGGAAAAGATATGTCACTAAAAAACGAATGAAGCAGTACGCATTTACCAATATTCTTAGTCCTTTGGAAATTAAAGCAACGTTACGTCTTAAGCAACGATAAATATTGTTTGATTTATGCGTAGCGCATTCGCGACAATGTCACGATCACGAACATATCACGATGCAATATTGCTTTTAAAAAATAAGATTTCTAAATGATACCGTAACATTTGTATATGTTAAGCAAATATTAACTGGTCTTTGCTTGTTAGGATAGAATCTTTGTGTAATTGCATTTAATTTAGTAAATGTTAACTGACTTTATCATTTACTTGATTAATAAATTGCATAAAAAATTGATTTGGTTTTCTTAATTGTGCGGTTGCCGTATCCCAGATGGCAACCGCCTGAGCTTCGGCAATACCGGGTTCGAGATTTGGACAAGATTTTGTAGAAAAATCGAGCACGATATTATTAAAATAGTTTGGAAGAACCTTTTTATAAAATTTTGTCGCCTGATGTTTTTTTTTTTTAATTTACAAGTAATGATCACCAACAGAATATTAAATGGTATACCCCAAATTTTCATTAATCATCACACATTTTCACCAGTACCTCGGGATCGAATAACGAAAGTCCGAGCCGGGAATCGAACTCGGGATCGTCGCACACAAAGCGGATGCCACTGAGCTACTACCACCGTATCCATAAATGTTCCTGTCATAATTGAACATAATAGTTCGAACCGATGGCTCAGTGGGTATGGGGACATGCTACGAAGCCAACGGTCCCGGGTTCGATTCCCGGCGCAGG
>JAUJYS010005404.1:0-11089 GCA_033995665.1 Melogona broelemanni
TCCAATGATGCCTGCGCCGCGGTAGATACACGGCGTTACATGCGCGAATAATTCCGATGCAACAAAATGAGGAATTGCTCGTAGTCACGACCATACGCGATTTGCACTGGTCAGCCATACACCAGCGCGAATCCCCAGAACGTTCCGGCTACAACGAGTTATACTGCTTTGTAAGCCTAGCCTAGGTACATCAGGCTATTTTATCCATAGGCCGATGGCAAATGACAGCCGATGGCAAAACGCAGATGTAAATTTAAGTAATCGCAAAATAAAATACATCATATGTTTAAAATGTCAATATAAATTTTGTAAATAATTGCCATTAGAAAAGCATAGTCAGTTGTACAAACTGATGAAATTTTTAATGTGTTTAGGGACCGTTGTGTTGCATAATGCTAATTAAAATGATGATATTCGACCATTAGGATTGAAAAACGGCAACATTTGGGTAACGTCCATCTGCAAATCTTTTGCTACAAACTCATTCTATGATGGAACTCGAATATACATTTGTTGTTTACATTCAATGGATATATTGAATAATATAGAAAAAACCCAACAATGCAATGCATTTAAACAGTGTGTCTTCACTGAGTCACGCAATAATTGTACAAGTACAGGTCCCGGGTGGCTTTGTGGTTAGCCTGCGAAGTAGGTTCAATTCTGGACAGAGACCTCCGGAATTTTTCGGGCGTGAAAAATTCGTAAACAAGCCTTTTATCAGAATAGAAGTAAAGTGGTAGGACCTGTGCCTATCGTGGGACCCGGACCCGTGCCAACAAACCCTACATAGTTCAAATTACCAGGTCGCCCCCTGGGGAGGAGGAGTGAGACGAATACGTTGGCAGGTCTCCTTAACAACAGTAAATAAAAAAGTTGTGCAAGTACTGGAGTATTTGAAAGTTTGCTCAGTCAACTGATGCGTACTTCAGTACTAAGTGGACTGCGCAAACTGTTTAAAGATTAATATTATCACATCATGCCATACTTGCGAGTAACCGACGTTTGATACAATTGTAAAAATAAACCGATAAAATTGAGGTTCCGCTACTCAGAAAAAAAAAAAGTAATGATCACTTCAGACAATCTGTTTACCAAACGTCAGCCGTTAAATTGAAGCGGCAATTTTTTCCGAACATACGTAATCAGCTGTCGGGATAACCGAAGTTATCTCGTATACGAACGAGTCGTCGAAAGCCGCTTTTCCCCGACTTTCGACGACGTCAAGTGAAGTGCGGCGCTGTCAAGTTGTTTGGTTGCCGGTCGGGCGCTTGAAATCGATGCGCGATCGATCTGCTTCGTCGTGAACGAGGGTCCCCCCACTCAGATAATGACACCGAAATCATCGTTATACTGTAAGCGCCGATTGTAATCGATCCAAATTTGTCAAGACTGCGCTGCACACACGCACACACCCTTCGCCTCTAGCTTTCTTCTCAACATCCAATATCGTGGCCATCGGACCAGTCAAGGCGAACGACCAGGGCGGCACGGAAATGGTTTCAACCAGCATGGTATATATAAAATCGAGCCGATCAATTAATTGGAAAAACATTTTTTGATGCGAGGACACGAGACTTGTCGAGTCAGGACCATTATTTAGGAGTCAACTGTACCAATGGCCACCACGAATGGGAATCGAGATGCGATAGTGTCACAAATGTTTAAAGGCATGAGCAATGACCAAGTAAAACAACCGCAATATCCTCATGAAATTGCATATGGTAAATTTATGAAACTCCATTCTCTACACTGTTTAACCAACGACTATAAAGTCAACGGTCGTCGCAGGTCAGTGGATCCGTCATGTGTTGAGGCGATCCAGGCTTCGATTCCCGGCTCGGGATTTAGTTTTTCGATCACGATGTACTGGCGAAAATGTGCCCCTATATAATTTCTCAAGCGCTTAGAGGAGTACATAATCTCCTGTCGTGTTATTCACTTCAGTGACGACGCGAAAAAGTATCTTAAATCATTTGAGAGTCTCTGAATCGTTCCATCTTACCGATACGTACCGATGGCTCAGTGGGTATGGCAACATCCTACGAAACCGACGGTTCCGGGTTCGTTTGCCGGCGCAGGCTTTCGTTTATTCGTTAAACCTGGGGTACTGGCGACACCCCTGAGCTTCCATTAGGGAGTCCAGAGCTTAGGGGTGGATCCTGCAGCCTGGCTATTCCAGCTGCCAATCCGCTCCCCTTTCCTTCCCTGCCCCTAATATATCTCCATAGACACGAGGGTGCAGTAATCCTGTAGTGCACTAGGTGATTTAAAAAAAAAATCTCATTAATCAATGCGAAGTAATTGCTGTGGAAATGTTTACATGTAATGTGTAAAACACGACGATACCACCTGTGTTAATGCACTCGTAGCGAACGTAGACATCTGAGAAGTTCGCAACGCTTAAAGGGTTAAAATCAGACCATTTTTTCCTGTTACATTTTGAAGAATTTCTATTTTTTAATGAGTTGCGATGCCTTTACAATTTATATTTTGCTTATACATTTATTTTGAAAAAACGAAAGATTATTTTTGATAACATTGATAACTGTTCATTGTAGTGGGTCACTGGAACGGGCTTGACCTTTATTAAATTTTAATCTGAAAAAAAATGCTGTTTTTCGTGAGTAATGTTTTAAATTAGCATTTATTTTTTTCATACTGCCTATGCTGCAGAATTTTTCTTTCATCAAGAAAGAGAATAAAAAGTCGTTTTGCCAAATAATACATAGGCGCTATCACAGACGGCTTTTTCGCTTTATTATACAGAAGACGACAGCGACGACGATAACGATACTTCGGAAGATGAATCCGACGACGACGATGACGATGATGACGACGACGATGATGATGATGATGATGACGACGACGACGACGAGCGAAGGAAGCGCGATATTATCAGCAACGCAAAGTTATCTGTAAATCACAAATTCGAGAGGGAAATAGTCCGCGCCTTCAATTCCCTTCGTCGGGTAGGTGCCGCAAGAAAAGCCCGCGCTGTCGGCAAAGAAGGCCTGGATTCCATCGTTCAAATACATAAGGTAGGCGAATTGTTCGACTTAAATGATTTTATTTGAAACGAGAGAATAGCTCGAGAAATAACATAGAGCGTTTTACAGGCAATGTTGCTTTTGCCAATTACTAATTTCTAATTAGTTTCCTACCTTTTTTTATTTATTCCCAGATGATCCAAAAACTCATCTAAACGCTAGCAGAAATGTGACCAACCAAGTTAAGAAGTTAGTTTTTCTCTAAAAACAGTCTAATTCGGAAAATGTTTTGTCGCTTGTTTATGAATCGTCGTTATATTTTTCGAATTTTCGAATAAAGAATGTTAATTTAGCGTGAAATACTTATTTTATAGTACAAAAACCGGCTGTGCATGATAATGAATGAGCATTGCTTAATTTAAGATTAATTTAACAGTTATTAATCACGGACACCGACACCGCCAATAACACCTCAAAATCTTACTCAGAAATAATGGATAACTGGACACAGTACTTAATTTTCTAAAACACTCTTCTATTCACAAGTTATACAAAAACAAACACTCTCCACAGTAGTATTAATATACACGGTATTGTAAGCTTACACTCCATAATTTAACCGATATTTAAAATCAGATGCACGTACACTTAACCTTGGACGCGCCAACTGTGATGGCAGAATACATATTTTATTAGTATGTGATATCAATAATTATTATTAATAATATCGACACGAGTCAAATTTTTAGAACATGTCATTCAGTAAAAAAATGTAAAAAAACGTAGAAAAACTAATTATTTTTAACGGAATAGTTTTAAAATTGATTGAAATTGAGCAATGCGAATTAATGGTCGCAAGTTTTTCAAGAATTTCTGTAAATTTAGATCCCAACCTAAAGATGACTACATATAAGATGCGTCAAATGGATACTTCATTTTTCTGCATTGCGTTTTCAAATTAATAGCTATTTGTGCACATAAAAATTAATGATGAATTTTCGCAAAAAAACAAAAACAAATGAATAAACATATTATAAAGAGTGCAAGAGCATGCCTAGATGAATATCGAATTTATAACGCATAACCTTTCATTTATTTACATGCTCGATTTAGTTATCGCATGCGTAAAAATGTCTTCAAAAGACCATTACATTACACACACCACACATACTGTAACTTATGAATTAAATTGTCGTACTGTCTGGCATTAAAAGAATAACTGTTTTGTGTAAACGAACAAAAGAATAATTTTATGTTTTATTTAAATGTTGCGGTCTAAAAATAAATTATTCAAACGAGCAGGTCAAATTGACTGATACTAATATACTGTTTGATAAGACACAATTATTGTTAAGTGGTCCAACAAAATAACATATGTATTAAAAGTAATTGTTTAATGAAAATACATTTAAGTAACTTGGTTATTTCAAAATTGAAGGTGTTAAAAATACAATATTAGACAGCATTTTTTAATTAAATTATACATGAAAATATTGTCTAGCTTAAAACAATTAAACTGCGGGGCATATTTACAGGGTCTCTCTTATCGCAAGAAAAAATCTTGCTCCTCAAGCAGAAAAAAATGCTCTAGTGCTTCATACATTGAGCGGTTGTTTTCGTTTTAAAATCTATTTACAAGCTTAAATTTGTTTGTTTGGGAAACGTTTATCAAACGACAACAAAACTGTTTTTCACTTCAACAAGTAAAATTTCCATTCAGGATCACCTCTCATTGCGAATGACTACCGGCATTACGAACTATCTAAAAATTATTCCGATCATTTAAAAATATTTTAGCTCACCTTTATCAATGGTCCATATCAATGCCCAGCGAACAATCCTGTCACAAATCCAAACTAGCCAACAGGCATTCCCAGTTATAAGAGGACGGGGAGGGCTTAACCCGATTGTTGGGGGAGGGAGTTACCAAGTGAAAATAAAATCCATCTACCCTTAACCACATCCTTGTTAAACTCCCTAGTTTAATAGGAATAAATTTATATATTTATTTTTACAAGAGTAGCTCGCAAGCAAAACTGAAAGATCTTTTACATTGCCTTTGCTTCTACTCTATAATGAGAATCATCAATTTTTCAAATAATTGACGTTCTTTGAGCTGCTTTCCTTGAAATTGAATGAACAACTTTAAACTAGATAAAGCTATCATTATGTGGCACTCTTTTAAATTAAGGAGGGTTGGTGGCTCGTCCAACCAAACCACACACAATCATACATTTGCTAAGATTATTCATCGCTCGTAGGGGTTGACAGAAGTAGTTCTAGCCTTCGTATTTTGACGTCTTTTCTGAACGCTCGTAATTATAATAAGACTTTCGTTGATATTGATTTCCTGACGGTTCATCATCAAATATTTGCTTGCTGAGCGCTCGGTCGTTTCTGGCTGGTGACGGCAATGACTGTTCACTCGTTTCCGAATAATCACAGCTGTTCTGCAAGTCAAGATGACACAAATTTGTTTTGAAAAATGACTTTTGATGAAATTCTTGAGCACTTCAGTCAATAATTTGCAAGCATTTATTTAATATTCGAATTTAAAAATTTATCAAATTAATTAATAAAATATTAAACTCTCGTATTAAAAAATATTTAATTAGTGTAACAATTTACTAGTATAAGGAATTCCAGTTATAGTGACCTTGAGTGACATTAGATATAATAATTCATATAAATTAAGAAGTACTTTACACACGTATTAGCGTTTGAGTGTTTCACTTACATCCGAAATATTCTCGTCGTGGTCCGTACCTCCCAAATCCTGTAAAAATAAAAATAAATGTTTCCTGAATCAAATCATACACCACACATGTATTTGTCTTTCGCATCGCACAGACCTAGCGTGCGTTTTGAAAGTAGTACTACATGTTTGGCTGAATTCATACCTCGTCATTTCTGGTGTATCTTGACGATCTTCCCTTTGAACTAGAATAATAACTTCCGGCTCCCAAATGACGCGTGGCGGGATGCACAGTTGTTTCATCGCAAGACCTGACTTCGGAAACAGTTCTTCAGAAGCAAAAAGAGAATATTGTCATTTTTCAATTAATCAGGCTATGCAGAAAGAAACTTGTAAATGTTTGAATTTTTTTCAAAATAAAACATATGGCTTTTTTAATAGGATATTTTTATAAGGGCCATAACCGTTCAACTTCAACCACAACATTTTACGAAATCACTCACCTCGCCCCATATCTGCCAAAACTGTTGGCGTCATACCGATCGCTGGCATCATCGTAGTCCTGATCCAAGTGCTCGTTGCTCTTGATCACCTTGGAATAGGACTCCGTCTCACGCCGCTCCGAGCGATAGGCTCGCTCCCCTCCACCCGCGCTCATGCCGCCCGTTCGGTAGCGAGACGCCGACGACTCGGCCATCGCTCCCCCGCGTAGATCATCCTCCTCGTCCTCGTCGTAGCTGCGCTCCATACGCGCGCCCCCTCTCACCGCCTCCACCACGTCTCGTGCGTCGTAGTCCCGCTCCTCCCGATGGCGGTACTCGTATTCCCGCTCTGCCGCGCTCATGGCGCCACCGTCACTATCACGTGACTGCTCCAAGTAGGCCCGGCTGGAGGACGCTCCACCGCCGCCACGCATCCCTCCGCCGAGGATGGCTCCCGATGAGCCGGATGTGATTCGACCGTGAGCGCCACCACCGCCGCGCTGGGCGCTACTGCTGCTCGACATGTGTTGCTGCTGCTGTGAACTATCTTCCTCCTGGATGTGGGAGGAGTAGCTGCTCACGTGTTGACTGTTGCTGCCGTGTTTGGCTTTGGCACTGCGGCCGCCGGTGTGGACAGCCACCCCGCCACCACCACTGCCACCTCCTCCTTCTCCACCTCCGGAAGCGTAGGTGTATCGATCTGAAAGTTGGCGGGAAAAACAGTAAGGAACTGGTGAGATGTGAACCTGGCAAGTTTTGAAAAATATAACTACGAAATTTGATTGTGACTCCGGAACTTATTCCAGAATAAGTCATGAAATCATATTGCAACACATTTTTGAACAGATCGAGAAGTTCCGTTCCTAGGAACTGTTTCTATTCATGATGAACATTGAAGCACCTAGGTTCCTTTTCCTAGAAAAGAACGTAAGGAACGTCTAAGTCACTTTTCCTAGGAAGAAACGTTAGAACGCCAAAGGTTTTTTTTCCTAGAAAGGAACGCCTAGGTCCCTTTTCCTATGAAGAAACGTTCGGAACGCCTAGGTTCCTTTTCCTAGGAAGAAATGTTAAAAACGCCAAGGTTCCTTTTCCTAGAAAGGAACGTTACGAACGCCTAGGTCCCTTTTCCTAGGAAGAAACATTAGGAACGCCTAGGTTCCTTTTCCTAGGAAGAAACGTTAGGAACGCCTAGGTTCCTTTTCCTAGGAAAAAACGTTAGGAACGCCTAGGTTCCTTTTCCTACGAAGAAACGTTAGGAACGCCAAGGTTCCTTTTCCTAGGAAGAAACGTTAGGAATGCATAGGTTCCTTTTCCTAGTAAAAAACGTTAGGAACGCCTAGGTTCCTTTTCCTAGGAAAAAACGTTAGGAACGCCTAGGTTCCTTTTCCTAGGAAGAAACATTAGGAACGTCTAGGTTCCTTTTTCTAGGAAGAAACGTTAGGAATGCCTAGGTTCCTTTTCATAAGAAGGAACGTTAAAAACTGTTTGGTTCCTGCTGTATTTATGATTACTATTTTAATTCAAAGGGAAAATAATGACGGTATTGAATAAATTATCGATTAATATCTATTAAAATATGGTTTAGATTAAATAATTTGCGATTATTTGGTACTAACCTGAGGTCGACCCATGGTTGACGTTGACCGACGAGCTTCGCGATTGCTTGCTCGCGGCCGCTGCGGCGGCCAAAGCCGCGCCGCTCCGGCTCATGCCGGACGTGGAACCACCGTAGGCCGCCGACGAGCTCATCTCGGCGGAGGTGGCGCCACCCTTCTTGTAATGCTTGTGCTCCGAACGGTCGACGGTGGCCGACTTCAAGTTGCTTGACGACGAATGCGCCTGCTGGGAGCGGGATTTGCTGCTGGGCATAGTGGCAAATGAGCTACTCTCCTTGGTCAGACCACCAGCACCACTACGACGTTGCTGAAAATGAGTGATACAAGTAATTGTAAGTTATTTGGTGCGCTCTGTAATGATATCAAACATTGTGATTCTCAAATAAAAATGAATTCGGAAATGGAAAATTTGACTTACAGCTCGTGCTTCGCTCTCCAGAATATCGATTAGTCTGTTTTCTGCGGACATCATTTCGTTGGCTTCCGATCGATGTAGAATGTTTTCCGTTGATGATGAAATGTACTGTCAAAATACAATTAACAATTGTAATTTAGAATAGGAATTCAGTTAAGAAATTGGAACATTTTTTGTAAAAAAATATTTTCACCAGTCGAAAATTATAAAAGGTGATAAAAAATTATGCTACTATTCTAGAAAATTAATATTGTTATAATTTTCTTACACCTATGTATTCCATTAAACCATCCCCCCAATCAATCACTAATCACATTCCATATTCATTGCGACATATATCTTTTGCGCAAACATTTAGCTTCTTGTTCTTTTTTGTATATTTAGCTAACTGTATCTTTGGCAGCATCGAGTTCGATGAACAATAAAACATAAAACTGATAAGGTTCAATCAGTTTTAAAATTTAAAGAATAGAACGACAAAAGAACCATGGCCGAATTGTTACCTGCTTTTGATGTTGATGTTTGGCTCTCGGGATGACAACTGCAGGCACATCGGCGAAACCAGACAAGCTACGTTCATCGTAACCCATACTGCTACTCATCATTTTGCTATTCTTCTTACTTTGACTTTCGGCGGTCGCCCGAGCCTACGTAATCGGTTGAAAAAGAAGAAAAAATATCGCGCTTCAATATATTGTGCAAAATAACATGAAATATAAGCAAAAAAAAACTGCATACCACTAAGCGAAAATAATGGTTGTTGAGCCAAAGTGCGAATACCTCCAGTGCTGACAGCACAAAGATACGATAACATCGTTCTATTTCTAAAATGCACTTTGAACTTCTCGTTTTTGTTAATTTGAGCGACTCATAAAAATTGCATATTTTTATTGCACTGAACTCATGGCTAGTTAAATGCTCCTCCTACGATTGGAAGCAAGCTGTCCTGATTTACAGTGTAACGTTCAACCAAAAAGTCGACATCGCTTACCCCGAAGGCATCGGCAATGTGAGCAAATCTACTCTGCTCGCCGCTGCTATCGCTGGCCGAATCCTCTGTGATCATGGCCTTCTTGTCCAGAGTGCCGGCACCCTCGTCGATGGAGCCACCGATCCGCGGGAACACTCCTCCTGCCCCGCCGGCTGCCACTGCCACGTTGGTGGCCCGCTTACTCCTTCCCTTGCCGCAGCACACGCCTGGACAGCAGCGACCCATACCACAACAGCCACCCTTCCGGCAACAGCAGCACCAGATGAGTAGGGGCAGCAGGATAAGTGCCAGCAGGAGAGGTAGGATGATTGCCAGTGCTACGCCGAGTGAAAAACAGAAAATGTCATTTCAACACGCAATCCTTTTTCAACGATGAATAAATTATTATAAAAAAAAATCACTTTAAACCCCAGCTGATGATTACTCGTTGGATATTGTGTGAAACTTGTACTGGAATCCTTAAGTGATTTTATTCGAAACGTTTTTTTAAGAAATAAAATTTTCCACAAATATTCCAAATTTATAGAAATTTCTAGATTGTCACAAGGTTGTAATATTTGAAAATATCTAGGCTAAATGAATTGTTGGGCAGTGATGATTGGTATTGACGGCTTACCTAGTCCATTGATCTGGCAATTTGAACCCAAATGCCATGGATAGCATTGGCATGTCAACATTCCGGCTTCGTCTGTAACACATTCACCTTGGAAGTTGCAGAAGTCGCATACTGCTATTGCGAGAGGCTCAACTGAAAAGGTGCAATATAAATCGAATAAATTAATTCAAATATACCATCAAACATTGTTTATACGAATAATTAACAAAATTTAATTTGAATGATTAACAAAATGTAATTTGAATGATTAATAAAATGTAATTTGAATAATTGAAAATTAATTCATTTTATCCTAATTTCAGCTATAATTTTGGCAATATGGATTTAATCGT
This sequence comes from Melogona broelemanni, assembly GCA_033995665.1. Lineage (NCBI taxonomy): Eukaryota > Metazoa > Arthropoda > Diplopoda > Chordeumatida > Chordeumatidae > Melogona > Melogona broelemanni. The sequence goes on from JAUJYS010005404.1 coordinate 10,138, forward strand.
TTACCTCCACATGCTCGTCCTGGATATTTGGTATCCAAATCGTACAGTTGCTCCGAACATTTGCACTGGAACGATCCATGCGAGTTGGTACATGTTGCGTTGGGATGACAGTCGCTGAAATCCTTGTTTCCACATTCGTCAAAATCTAGAAAGGAACATGGTAACCATTTTATCACGAGTAATAATTTAAAGGGTAATAAAATTATACAACAAACTTGTAAGACTATGTCAAAATTTACATAAGTTTTAAAAATAGCATGTGATCCCATTTCAGACAACCTGGCTTGTTGTGTACATTTAGGAAACCGCAGATTATTAGATCACGTACCTCGAATACGAAGTCCAGATGCAGTTGGATTGCCGATGACGTCAGTTCCCCCAAGACTGCCATTGGCTGCCTGCATGGTGCGTGCTAGCTCATCACGGATGGTGGCTTCATTTACCACTTCGCTCTGGCGCACGTGGACGGCCATACGAACAATCACACCTTGGAAGTCTGGATTGGTGAGACGGGCGTCCGAGAAACCGATCACTTCGCTGCCACGGAATGCCTGGGAAACTTTTGTATTGCCATACGCTCGTTGCAACTGTGTGAATAATGTACGTTCGACATTCAAATATTGTATTGATACATGCACTGCAAATCAGCATGACTTCAAAATAATGACAAAATCGTTATTTTCCCTACATGATTTCGGGTGTCTTTCAATAAATAATATATAATTATTCAGGGTAGAAACGAAAAAAGTGACGGGGGGGTATTCAGTCATAAATGGGGGCGCGGGGGCGGTTTAACATGCACAATATGAAAGTCTGGCAACTGAAGTGAGGGGGTAATACCCACCAACCCCCCCTGCAAATCGAACCCTGTAATTACTCAGTGGGTATGGGGACATGCTACGAAGCCAACGGTCCCGGGTTCGATTCCCGGCGCAGGCTTTCGTTTATTCGT
>JAUJYS010005405.1:0-11089 GCA_033995665.1 Melogona broelemanni
TTGGCAATTAATAGAGTTTAGTTTCTATGCCTACATCTCTTTATTGCGCTGCACGTGTTTTGTATAAATTCAGTTTACTTCACGTGCTGGCTTCACACAGACAGACACCATTTTCAGTCTTATAGTATTAGATGTCACGTCATGTTGTGTCGAATAGACACTTAGTGACTGCGCTAGCCAATCCTACTCCTTCTCCAGGTGACGTCACACTTTTACCAGCCAATAAACGCTATACCACAGCATAGGCGAACCGAATAGATCTAATAATCTTGGCTTTTTCTTTACCGGAAAGTCTCACAAAAAGTAAGCTCTTGGTGTATTCTATGGATTTCTATATATAGGAGTGTACTGTACCGTATGTTGGCTGGGAACTTTTATATTATTTCCCTGCAATAATGGATGGTCTTCATCTCTAGTGCTGATCTATTTTTTCTCTCCTTTCCTTCTTTCCTGAATGCCAAATCTTTTAGATTAGCCGAATAGCTTTTTTTTTCTCTTACCCTTGCTCAGATAATCAGAGACGCTGAGTATTCAGGGGTTCGACAAAATAATGGAAACAGTTCTGCTTGTGAACCTTGTTGAAGCTGTTTCCAACCATTTTCTTAGTTGGATAAAATAATGGAAACATATCTGTTTGTGCACCTTATTAGACCTGTTTCCACTATTTTGTCCAACCCTTGTATCTCTACGGCCGATCAAACCTGAACGCGATTTTCCAGTTCCTCATAGTGATTCGCGCTTATCTCTGGATGTTCTCCGGAGACCCGACAATTTCCTCATTTTCTTCATGCTTACGTTTTTTGCCCCAAATTAAAATTAAATCTAAACAGTAGATTTCGAGAAAGTAACGCCATGTTTTGATTCTGTAAGGTTGGGGTAATTTCAATTTTAATATTATTTTAAACATGATAACGTTTGAGGTTAGCGCGGTGGGCATTATAACATAACTGTGATCGCTGGTTTCAATTCCCAACCGAGACTTAATGTATTTTTCGTTAAAAATTAAATCATAGTTGTTAAATGAGAACTTATATTTTGGTTTATAACCGGCAGTGTTGGGTTCGTTCCTTTTGAAAAGGAACCGGTTCCAGTTCCAGTTCTTCCGATAAAAGTAAGAACCAGTTCCAGTTTGAGTTTCAGTTGCAGCTGCAGTTGGCAGGAACCAGGACATAAATTAAAAGAAACATGGGAGTTCCTAGTTCCTTTTGAAAAGGAACTAGGAACATTTTCGTTTCCTCGATTAAAACTATTGTTTCAAATCCATGCGTGTAAAGATAAATAAAGATTCCCAGAATTTCATTTGAAGGTTATGGCAAAAAAAAAACATCTTTACACAGAAAAGGAACCCCGTTCCAGTTCCTCAAAAAAAAGGAACCAGTTTCCGTTCCAGTTCCTCAAGAATTAAAAGGAACCTAGGCTTTCCTAAGTTTCTTAAGCTTTCCGTCTCGTTACTACCCAGCACTTGCGTGGAAATCCGTTGCGTTAGCCACTACGTTACACAGCACGCGGAATAAATTAGGAGATAGTCCGCTAGTGTAATTTTAAATACAATTTCAGTGGTTCACGCGGGATCTCATGAGGATCTAGAAAAGCGAATAAGTCTGACTGCGCGACGCGAAGCAAAGCTAGGCACGATCTTTCGAATTAAAAGTTGGAGCGTAATTTCTGAGACGTTCCCGTTTAGCTGCACCGGCGCGAATCAAAAGTGATAATAAAGGGGGGCAAAGGCGTGCTCAGCGAGCGGTCGGCAACCTCGTGGCCCACCGTATCGTATACTGCGGCCCGATTCTTCTGGTTTTGGATTATCGACTGGTGGCACTTTCATTAGCGTTTCCGTTTCGCAACTCATTCTGTTTTTAAAAATGTAATTATTCTATGTCGTCACACGTCGAGGCTACGACACGTTGTAGAACATTGGTAGAGCATCCGACATGTCTGCGGGCAATCACAGGTTCGATTCCCGTCTCAGGCTTTCGTTTATTCGATCCCTGGGTGCTTGTAAAAATGTGCCACCTAAATATTTCCACATCAGCACGAGTGATACAGAATCGCCTGTAGTTATATTTAAATTTATATTTATGTGGTGGTAATTGCCGCCGTCGTAGCATTATGGCACTATGTGGGAATTTATGAGATTGTACCGTTTGTTATGGAAGCTTACCCCCCCCCCCCTCCCCCAGGGAGCGACCTAGTCATTTGGAATTTGGACTAATTTAGGTTTCTTCTGACTTAGATAGGGATCGTTTATCGTTTACCTGACAACGTATATGTACGGCTCTCACTACTTTACTTCCCTTCCGAAGAAAGTAGAAAAATTCGCCCGAAAAATTCGGGAGGTATCGTCTGGGATCCGAAACGCGATCACGTGTATAGTAGACGAGAACGCTCACCCACACGAATATCCCTGGGTACTGATGACTATGTGCCCATCACTATAAAGCAATTTACCCTAACGAGCGACCAGAAAATACGATATCGAGTGGGGCGCGTATCGAAAGTCAATCTCACCTGATTAGTCACTTCATGTTATGTTTTTGGCTAGGCAAGTCAGTTTCGCTACGCACTTCACTCGATACCGTATTTTCTGGTCGCTCGTTAGGGTAAATTGGACATTTACCAGAACCTCTTATAGAATTCTCCTATTCACAACAGTGATTGAACAGAAAAAAAACCCGTACAACTTGGCGTTAAGCTTTAACCGTCTCGAATACACTCTGAAGTGAATCCGTTGCATGGGCGCTATTGGTCGCGGCTAATCAGTTCCTAAAACATTTGGATTTTAGTATTTGATTACCTGAAACTTTTTCCCGAAGTAAATTGTACCCACTCTGGGTCTACCAGGAGGCAAAGAGGGAAAAGGAGGGGAGGCAGCGATAGAGAGAAAAGAGAGTGAAACGTACGTGAGCACTAACTATATACAAGCAGTGGGTACCATTATCGTTAATTACGTCGCATTCCGTTGCAACGCACGCCAGTTTACGGATCGCTAAAGTGATTGGATTACACGTCTGCGCCGGTTCCCGCGCCACATAGGCTTTGTTCGCGTTCGTTTAAAATGGTGCTGGCTCCTGTCACCTGTTGGACAGGGCGTGAATCTGATTAGGAACGGAACGGAGAAGTTCCGTTCCTAGGTACTTTATTCTGAGGAGCTTAGGTTCCTTTTTCTTGGAGAAGTTTCGTTCCGAGGATCTTTATTCTGAGGAGGAGATTTCCTTGGAAGGAACGTAACTGAGAAGTTCCGTTCAGAGGAACTTTCCGAGGAACTCTTGGAACGGCTACGTTTATTTTTCCCAGGAACTGGGACGGTCGTTCATTTTAGTAGGTAAGAAACGGAAAATATATGTTCCTAGTAACTTTGTTATGAGGAACTCTGAAACGCTTTGGTCCCTTTCCTAGAAAGGAACGCTTGGAACGGTTTCGTTCATTTTTTAAGGATCTGGAACGGTCGTTGCTTATCCTAGATGCACAACATTTAAATATTAAATATTACATATCTTTATTATTTAAATATTTATTTTTAATGATTACGTTCGCATTCGAAGCTCACTGAATAAAAATCCCATTATAACTAATCATTTTTTTTTTATAAATAAAACGGAGTAAAAGTTACTAACTATCGGACTTGATTTCACTGATTGATAATTTATTTAAATCGATCGGTTGATTTACAATTGAAATTTTGAATGTTGTCATCCGTTCAGGAAATGATTTCTACGTTTTTTTTATTTATATTTTCCAATTGAAGGAACATTAACATTGACGAGCGTTCAATTCCCGGCATATTCTCCAAATCACACACTGTTCAAAAAGGGTCGAGACAAGGAATTACCGGGAATTGCCGGCAATCTGCCGGAAATTTAAACCTCATCACGGGCGTAATTGCTTGTCGCGTTAAATACTGCGCCACCTAAAGATTACTTTTACAGCATTGCTTAACTACAGTTTGGTTAGTTTTATTCGATTACTTTATTACAAACGATTAATCATGAAAATATTGTTAAACAATTATTATTACAGAAAATAGTAATTAAAAATATAATAAACAAATCCTCAGCCAATATAAGTTTCCAATTGCCTTTTCCGGGTTCGATTTTCGGCGCAGTCCCTCGTTTATTAGTGGTGAAAAATGTGCCCCTCACTACCATGACGGCATGAGGGGTACGGAATTTTCTGCAGTGATATTCACTACGGCGATCAGGAATTTAATAAAATGTGGATAGTGGATGCAGAGTAACCGGCTATTTGGAAAGCAAACAAACCTAGAGTTTTGTGCTTTGTTCGTGGAGGTATTCCGGCAGTGGCTTGGCGGGATATCCTCTCTAGCAGGCCAAAAGTAACGTCTCCGCTAACGCAGTTTAGATAAAATAATTCTTCCCGTCTGGGGGCCCAACAACTCTAGTCTCGCCTTTCTCCCTCACTCTACGTGTATTCCTCTCTCTCTCCCTATCTATCTCTGACGGGTGTGGTAAAGACGAAGGAACAGCCTTTTTCCTCGCGATTAACTAGACGGAACATGTACTAAGACGTTTTCGGAATCACACCGTCTTACATTTGAATAAATGGAGCGGGTTCGGATTTCAATCAACGGATTTTTAAACAACGCCAGCGGGTGCTATGACCGCTTTAATTTGTTGTGCGCTTTAGTTTTAATGCGCATTAATTTTTTTGAAATACTTTTAAGGCATTTTTGCCGCTTTTGTAATTCTTCAAAGACATTTTAGGTGACATACACATGTGTATTTTAAATTACTTTTCATACTGTACCATATATATTTTTTTTATTTTTATTATTATCAAGTTGCAAAAAAAAAAGAGTACAACGCTTTTTTGGCCCCTGGCCTCAACTCCGTGAGTCAGTTAGCCAGGAGCCCAAAACGATCAAACGAAAATACTGTAAAGTAATTTTAAAAGATAGTTTTGGCGTCTTAAAATATTTTAAATTAATTTTGATAACGGTGTATGATAAATTTTGACATCTTATACTTTTGAAACATTTTTGGTAACGTATAATATTTTGAAGACATTTTTGGTGTTTTAAAATATTTTAAAACCATTTTTGATAACGATGAATGGAATTGCAACAACGGAAAACAAACACAAAAACACTAATACAAAACTTGTGTTTACGTCTACTGTAATTACTGTAGATGTCTAAGAATTATTAGAAATGTCACTAAGATTTCGAGACAGTTCTGATGTGTACGAATACACAACTAAACTTATCAGATAATTTAAAATGTTCAGAGTACGTGAACCTTTAAACCCAAGCAAAAGACACACATGTGACGACGACATATAAAAGCACTTGAAATGCTGCTACGCTTGAAATATCCAGACTTCTCAGAAAATAATGACAAATTCATTTTTTTGGCCCAACAAAATATACCGGTATTTCCATTAACCCTTTATAACCTCTTACATCCCTTTTGGAAGGAAAAGAATGCGCTAAGTCACCCTAACTGGCTGTAAATTGGAAAGCGCCCGTGCCTTACACAAAGCTATATTTGGGGAGCTTTACGTGGCGCTCTTTATTAAAGCATATACAGGGTGCCCGCTAAAGCGCGGCCCGCACCAAACGTTCTATGATTAGAGTTGTAATCGGCGAATTAACTTAACGAATTGGTGTACATTATTTTCTAATATTATTTCCAAATTGATGGAACCGTGATGCTAATTTAAGTGTATATTTTGTTCGTAGAACGACACGATATTGTATTTTTGCAAGGGTCTGTTCTGATTTTTCTGTTTTGTGCTGTAGACTCTCGCCAGCACAGTCGTCTTAGCCCCAGTCGATCCTGGACTTAATCGTTCTTTTAATTTTTGCGAATTAACTGTCTATATAAAATAAAATAAAATTATAAATCAGTTTAAATGAAATTTTTTAATCCGTCGGTTACGAAGGTTGGGAAACAGTTTCAACTTAAAACAAAATAAAATTGGAAAACCCCGCGTTAATACAGTAGAATTAATACTGTAATAGTTAATACTGTAGTAGAACGTTTGAAATGTGGAAAAATTATATTTGTTTTGATGAATAAATATGGAATTTGAAAGAGTTAAGAATTAAAAATAAACGTATCAGTTTTAATTCTGATCAATACTTGTTTTGATTTGTACTATTATTGTTATGACTATTTTTTTTTAAATGCAGACATATCAATATTAACATTTTCAAAAAAAATTGTGTAACTCTCCTGTAACCGACGGATTAAAAGTGTCATTCTGTTGGACATTATTTCACTGATTTATAATTTATTTTATGCAATAGGTTGAATTTCAATTTATTAACATTTTCGTTTAATTTTGTTAGTGGTTTTTTGAATAACATTAAGGATATTTGATACGGCAGGTTTTATTGAAATTCATAAATGCATTGGCGCATACTAATTTTGCTGCGTATTCATCTTTCATGGAATTCTAAGCTTCTACGTAAGCCAAACAGAAGCTTTCATTTCCTTTACAAAGTGGTTTCGATCGCAATTTCTTAGTCACGATATTCTATACGTTACCAAGCTTTCGTTTTGCTTAATGGAGATTTTAATATCGGTTACAACGGCTCCAATTTATTGCCCGCATTCCGAATCTTAGTAATTCTCATATTCTAAAAAAAATGCCAATTTCGATTTTCGAAGCTAACGTGGCAAAGCCATATATATAAAGTCTCTACCTGTCAGTATGTAAAATGATTTTTCGCGCTCCACCAATTTTATGGGAAATTCTTTGGCTTCCCTTCGACTCCTATAGAACATATGCAAATTGAGGCCTGCGCGCGTATGTACACCGTGATTCATAAGAATACGAACCCACTCCCCCGCCGCAGATGCATAACTCGGCTAAAAATGACCGGATTGTTATGAAATTTGGCACAAATATATTACAGTATGAATTACTGGTTAATGTTTTTTAATTCAAATTTTCCGCTACGAATGTTGCATTTTAGAGCTGGCGCTGCGTAAGAGCCACTGGCGCGAACTGATCTGCTCTCTGCTGTCAACAATGGCGTTCACATAAGAAGACAAATTTGTGATTAAATTTCTGCGACAAAATAAAAGTTATGGTGCGAAAAGATTGCTTAAAAGTTCGTATATATTTACTCTATATTTGTGCCAAATTTAATAACAATCTGGTCATTTTTAGTCTAGTTGTGGATATACGGCAGGGAGGTTCGCTTACTTATGACTAACGGAGTACATCTACAGCCGCAGGTCCTATTTATGCCATAGTTTAGCATTTACAGGGCTGCTGCTGTAGCAATCTCTGTCAAGCCGTTGCCTCTTTCTCTCTCTCTCTTTCTCTCCATCCTTCCATTTATCTTCTTTCTGTGGGCTCGATCGGGAGGTATGTTCCAATTACGTTCTATTCAAATATATGACAGGGAAAGGTGAATAGGCTCTTCGTTTTCATGTCTGTGTAGCAGAGACTTTGCTTTATACTGTATCTATACCGATCCGGCTCATATTCCTCCTGTGAACAAACAGCTGCCAGTGCAGCAGCCTGAGCAGCCAGAAATATTTTTTTACGGGACTTTTTTTTTTTTTTAATTTTAAAAGTTAAGGTTACTGCATTATTGTTAATTTTCCGTTTCTATTGGCAGCAATTTGAAAAAAAAAAACTGTTGGAATATGGTACCATGCAAATTTTCCTTCTCAACGTTCTCCTAGGGTTCGAACCGGTAATTTTTTCTAACCTATTGGGTTCTTAGCTCATATTTTGAACGGTCAGAATTGACCACGAGCGTGTCGCCAAACATAAAATTATATCAAACATAATTAATCACAAGCGTGCACCTTAACATTAATATAATAAGCTAACATAGCTCGTGGGGTAACGAAGATAGAGCGACGATGTAATGATATATACGAGAAATTTTCGACACATTACTCATTACAGCTGGCATAATTACTGTTAATGGGCATGCATGTCATTAATTATGTTTGATATTGGTTGATGTTAGGGGACATGCCCGAAGTCAATTATATCTGATATTTATTATATTTATTTTGTACGACGAATTAAGAATACATTTTTTGGAATTTTCGCTTAAACCCGTTTATGCCTTTCTATGTTTACTTAAAAATATATTTGGATATTGTCGTTTACATCTTGATATTTACTCAGTTTTTTCAACGACCACCTGACGTCTTACAAGCACGGCTCCCTCGCCTTTGCTTCCATTCCCAAGGAACCCATATATCTGCATTTTATCTGTCATTTATCCACACATTATTCATTACACACATTTATCTCTTACCACATATTTATCTCGCCCAAAACATTCCAGAGGGTTAGAAATGTAGCATTATTGGTAATTAAATACGATTTAACGCAGACCAGTTAATATTGCACTAGGCTGCGGCTCGGCGTTCCAGGGTACGATTACCGAGAAGGATTCTCGTTTATTCGATTCCAGAATACAAGCGAAAATGTGTCCCTCTGACATTGCTTGAGCAACACGAGGGGCATGGAATAAAAAAAATGAATGACGAAGTGTCCAAAATTTACAACATATAGTTGGCAATTCCTGCATAAAACATTGCCAGTCGTGCCTGTACGCTGTCGGGTACACGTTAAAGATCCCTACCTAAGTATCGAACCCATGCTAGGTAAAATTACAAGATGGCCCCCAGGGTTTTTTGTGTCGAAAAAGACGTTGGCCGTCCCCTTAATATGATTAAAATGAAAGCATCGGAAGACCAACTCCAATCCTCCTCCCAGCTCAACCTTATTGGATATGAGATTTCCCCGAATGTCCCCAGGGGGTCCTAGGATGGACTTAACGTTAGCGAACCCGAGCGCATCCATTCCCCCAAATATCTGTATTCCGACCACCGATAGAGAGGGTGGGGGGAGGTCGGGGTCTCCATTATTCGATAAATTCGGATAATAGAAAACCACGGCCACCGCTTTTGTGTTACAGTTTCACTCCCTCCACAGTTCCCTCCACCCACCCCTGATATGGCCTGGCATTAATGCGGCTCCGTTCGGTTCGAGAACGATGGGTTAGGGTATGACAGAGTAGTGTAAGTCATTTTTATTTTATTTTAACTGAGAAACGAGAGGTTTAATTTAAATTACGTCAAAGGCACTTGTCTGTTTTATAAAGTGTATTATTTGCGGAGAAATATTCTAGCGAGATATCCCATTTTTCACATAAAATTGAAATCTCAGTATGCCTGACTGTATAAAGCTTTAGATGGAGTTCTACCGCCTATTTTCTAACATATTACTGGCTTATTGTCGACATAATATTGCTAAAATGTATTTCTCCACAACCCTTATGTCATCGAATGGGCAACGTAATTTAAAAAAAATATAATAATAAACTATAAAAACTTAAATTTATTGATACATCTGCATTTAAAACTCATAATTATCGTCATGGTTGACGGTACCTGGTTTCACGGAACCATCTTCCGATCATCAGCTATATTTTGGCCTCAAGTATAATGAAATACACTCGTATATACAACAATTTTATAATTAAATTGTTTTTGTGTTACTAAGGAAATAAGAAAAAAATGATCACGTGAAATAGGTGTTTAATAAGTAATTTTACTAAAACTTCTCAGTTCGTGACAAAAATGACTTACACCACTCTAACTCTTATTGCTTCATATATTGGTGGACGTAGATAGGCTGGGAGGCGACAGACCGGCAGTGGCTCCCTCTGGTGGGCTGGCGGCGACAAATTGGTTTGATAGCGAAAAAGCGCCTTCGGACGTGTGTATCGTCACCGACCGAGTTGGGTATCTATCGCACTCTCTCGCGCAACGCAAATTGGGATTTGGATTGGCATTGGATTGGCAGGAGGGAACACGGGGGGGAAGAGGAGGGGGTGGCACGTTTTTGATACGATTGTTAATGCACGGTTTTCATGCGATTTTTTTTTCTTCTTTTTTGATGATCTTCGACATGCGATCGTGATTTAACTCCACTTTTTTATTGATGTAGTCATCAATAAAAAAAGTTGCACAGCACTTTTGCACTATGTGGGAATATATGGTAATGTTATGTTTCTTAAGAAGGCACCGACCTTATCATTTGGAATTTGGTCTAGTCTCGGCTTTTGACTGAGGTAGGGACCGTTTAACGTGTACCTGACAACGTTCAGGCACGGCTTTGCGAAGGAAGTTAGGAATGTTTCACGCCCGAAAATTCTGGAGGTATCGGCTGGGATCCGAAACGCGATCACGTGCATGGAAGGCGAGAACGCTCACCACTACAACACCGAGACCCCCAATTTACAGGTATGTTACATCGGTTGGGATATATTAATATGCATATTTCTGTGCTTTTAATGCAGGTTAATTTAATTTACGCATTTGCAACTGTTGCCGGCTCAGATGAAGAAAAGCAATTGCCAGTAAAGATATTAATTAAGAGATATCCCGATCCTAACATTTACAATGGGATGGCCTAGGTCGAGTTTCTCTCCCTAACAATTTTACGACTTGGTTTTACGAGGGGGTTAGAAGTGTTCGCCTTGTGCCTCTGCGACATCCATTTCAAAGACGTTTGAAAAATATATTTGAATGGAAAAGCTGGGTTATTAGATAGAAGATCTTCTACCTACATCGTGAGTCATAAGTTTACGAACACCCCTCAACGTAACTCCAGAAGTCAGCTAAAAATGACCGGATTTTTATGAAATTTGGCACAAATATATTACAACATGAATAACTTTTGAAACTGTTTTAAAATTCAAATTTTTCGTTACGAATTTTGCATTTTGGAGGTGGCGCTGCGTTAGAGCAACTGGCGCGCACTTTATTGCAGCGAATATCACTGCAGTGAGGGGAACATTTTCACCTGTACCTCAGGATCGAATAACCGAGAGCCTTCTCCGGGAATCGAACCCGGGACCGCCAGCACATTGCATCGTCTGCTCTCTGCTGTAAGCAATGGCGTTTACGGAGGAAGACAAAACTGCGATCAAATTTCTGCAACAAAATAATAGTTATGGTGCGAAAAAACTGCACAACGTTGCTGAAAGGTTCGCATATATATGATCCATATATGTGCCAAATTTCATAAAAATCCGGTCATTTTTAGCTGACTTATGGACCTTTGGCAGTGGGGTGGGGAATCG
>JAUJYS010005406.1:0-11088 GCA_033995665.1 Melogona broelemanni
CTCGGTGCGCTCCGAGAAGACACATTTGATGTTAAGGCCCTGCTTGTGGTCATTTGTTGTCTATAATTTTTCTATTTCATACTTTTTATGTTTGTTGTTGGCATTGCGGCCCAGTAACCATGCTAATTCTCACGGATTGTGACTCACGTTCGATCAGAAAATAATAATTCGGAGAGATCATAAACACCAGCGCCAATGTATTTTTTTTTAAACCGTGGAACAACCATAAACATTAATTTCAATTGATCTCCAAATGTGGAGTCAATGTTATTTGGCTATTGTGGCCATATACAAGACGAGCCGTTATTTCAATTGGCCTGACAAAACCAATGGTACCGAAATCCGAAAGTCCAATATCATTACACATAACAAGGAAAATGCGCATTGCAATCATACAGCGTTTCCCATTGGCAATTAACCCGAGCATCCTCGGCAGGCTAGATTAAGCGCAAGTGACAAAAAAACAAATAAACCGCCTGGACCATATATCGCCCCGAAAGGAGCCATCGTCACCCAAACAATCAACCAACTTGTAAAATTAACCGATTACCGGAAGACACGAGCCCAAACAGCCCCCATTCGGTTAGCTCGCTACATGAACTGATGCGAGGCAAATGCGGATGCTTACGAGGTAAGTGGTGAAGTAGGGGGTTGGGTGGGGGAGGAACATCATGTTCGCCTTGAGAGCTACGGTCCAACCGGTCATTACTTTCCGACTAGACGACTCAGTAGCCCCTATTCTAATACACCGGTTCGCAGAGAGAGAGAGAGAGAAAGAATGTTCCAATTAACAACATGTTGACCGCTCGTTACAGGGTTTTAGGCGATGCTAGGTAGGGGAGGGGCTGGTAGACAAATACAGGGGAGCATCAATTGTGCACGGACAACCAGATCAATTCCTGAGGAACTTAGTCTTCATATTAACCGTTTATTCCACCCGGGGAACTTGTGAAGTGCACCCCTCTCTAAAATGAATTTCTATTTACTACTTGTACAGAGATGTCAAATAAAAATTAATAGCAGCAATTTTAGGCGAGTTTATGTTCTCGCGTTTTTTAATCATTTTTTTCAGCAGCCACAAAAATTGCGCAAATATTTCGAAGCTGAAGCAGGTGGTTCTTTGACCACATACAGATATACTTGCATTTTTTGTTTTTTTAGCGTAACTTTTCCATTTTGGTATTAGCTTCCAAATAGGAGAAAAGGTTAAGGCTACAGATAATGGAAGCACGGTAGAGAATAGTAGAGCCATTCTTTTGTCTTGCGTGAACCTTCCCATACTGACCAAATAAACGCGGTACGCACCCGGGTGTTAGCTCCGTCTAATGGAGGGGAGAAGGGCCAGCCAGACACGAAAGATACTAGCGTAACAGAAGTCGCCGTCTTAATGAAGCGCAAGGCTGGCTCTCACCATCCATGTCGTTAATAAGGCGCGAAAAAAAAATAACAACCTATTCATGATGCCGCGCCACCGTGTCCGAAGATGTATATAGGCGAGAGAGCACAGATGGACCATAACAACACCCTTTTGCTCCGGCTCAGGAAACGGAATCCACTTGGAATTGATTACAGGACGGTCTGACCAGCAATGACTGTACAGTTGTACATCCTGATCCAGTTCCTATACACTCGAGCTGGATTGGTTGCGCGTTTGCATCCATGCTTACAAGAAAGCATTTGAAAAATACGTGCACGGGTCGAGTACCTTTACATTATATTACCATAAGAAAATAATTACGTTGAAAACAAGTACTACTTGTCGACGTAGCCCAGTCGGTGTTCCTGGGTTCGATTCCCAGATGAAACTTTTGCTTATTCGATCCCGGTGGTAATGATGAAAATGTGATCATCACATGTTGGCATAGCAACACGAGGGGTACAGAATCACATGCTGTGATATTCACTAGTGATTGGAAATAAAATAAAACAAAAAAGTTCGATTGTATTTTTTTTTTTGTAAATTCTAAAATCAGTCCAACACCGACTGGCATTGGCAAGAGACAAAAGACTTTTTCTCTGCCTCAAAAGTCAATTTGAGCAGGATGAATGGATGAACACATTTAAAAATTTGAGAAGAAAACTTCGATGTCTCACATGAACAAAAAATCTAAATTAGTTTTAAGTTAAAGATGTCTAACTTAAGACACTCTAATCTATAACTAAAGACAAATATTTGGATACGTCAATGAAACATCGAATGAAAATGTGCGCGTAGAACGACATTAATATAAACTTGGCCGATCTGACTTCCCCCATTGAGCACTGCCGTTAACGAGCTAGACTCGGAACGAGGGCTGCGTGGGCGAACACAATAAAGAGAATCGCCAAAAGCTTAACGAAACCACCAGCAAATGTCGAGTAGATAAAAACAAAAGCGGGGGAGTGATCCGCGAGGCGATCCAACGCTTAAAACAGCTCGCGGTCATCAGCAATTGTTACGAGGGCGTCGCCGGTCGCAACTTATTGATGAAGCGAGAGACGAGAGGGGCTAATCATGTGCCAATCTCCTCCTGAGACCAACGCACCATATTTGGTCAGTACCCAGTGGAATTATCATCAGATAAAATAAACGACAAATTAGGTTTTTCGCATTCCACCAAATGAAAGCAATTTTATCATGTGTGGCTAATGTGGCGGTTTGGTAAACTAACACTTGCCCATCGAGTACGTGCTTAAAAACAATAATATTTTTGAATCGAAGGAAAGTAATTATTCAACTATTTTTTTAAAGATAACCTGATTCAACATTCAGTTTTGATTTGGAGATTAGGAAGTGAATTACATGTATGTGAGTTTAAATAAAGACTCCATGTTTCAAAACTTCCAACTACAGATAATATCAATGATTTCCAATCAAAACCAATCATTCCAACCAAAATCAACGATGACTATTGGTTTGCTGTGGTAAGCAGAGATTCGTACCATTGTTTCTTCAAATTAATTTTCGATTTTTTTTATATGTTGTATTCTAGAAACGTGGCCACTATGCTCTACGCTTCGCTACGCATCTCATCGATAATAGAATGGCATGTCTGAAATCCTTTCGCAATACAGCCCTGGAAGGGAATGCGAGTCCAAACTAGGTGGAGGGCGACTCGTGGTTACGGGAGCAGAGGGTGGTCGCAGATCAAGCTCATCCGTCGGTTAACAGCAGTCACTCTACCGTTACCGCAACGGACAGACCGACGCTCCTCCGTACTCGCCGGGCGCCAGATGGCGTTGCAATTTCACAGATTTCCCCTTCTCCAATCCACCACCATAGTAGCCACAACCACCGTATATTCCAATACGGAATGTGGTAGTGGAAAGGAAATAAATAAAGTGGGGAGAGCACATTGGAACAATTGAGATGGCGACCACATATCCTCCTAAGGCACCGTCCACACCGTCCACCAGCGAAGGCCATCTGGTGACAAACGCCTGAAGTGTCAGGCGCGTCGTTTACCAAAACCAAGATTGGTTTTCGTGTGGTAGGAAAAACTGTACAAGGGTAGGAGGGGGAATTTTTTTTCTCGAAAAAAAGTGAGACACCAGATTGCGAGGGTGCGGTAGGGAGACGCTATAGAAAGTGGTGGTGGGAGGAGGTGTGCGTCGAGCCTGGCTGAGTTAACAGTTCTACTTGGTAACGGTGCGCGAAGGTAAATTAGACGTAATTGCGCGAAACTAAGCGAAAGTCAATATATATATATTGTGGCAGCGCCTTTATGGCGAAACAAAATTAAATGTGTTCGCTCTCGTTGAGTGGAATGGAAAGAGCAGGGGGAGGAGGAAGGGATAAGGCGATGATGGCGTTGAGACACTACATAACATTTACCAAAAGTGGTGGTGGTGGGGAGGAACTTGTCGAACCCGGAACCCTCCCCCATTCACGAGGACGGGCGTCGGAATAACTTTTATCGAACTCGGGCTTTTTATGTTTTTGATTTCGGTGGAGCAGATCTGTGACGGGCACGCGATTTCGTCGGGGTGGTTGGGGGGAATACTATTTTTGCGGAGAGAACGCGTCAGGCGTTATAAATGCGAAATTAGTAATGAAGTTCGGGGAAGCGGAACGCGAGCGCTCGCGGTGAGCGGCTCCCCGGTTGTCGGAGCGCGACTTGTTTTTCAACGACTCCAGAGGGAGCCACTTGTGCCATAGCACCACCGCCCCCACTTTCAGCGCCCGACATCATTTAGATAAAATTGTTCTTTTTTTTCCGACAACATCGCGGGTGGGAGTTTTATTTTACCTGGCGGACACACAAAGCGTTCGTTGGAAATTCGGGATAACGGTGCGGATTTTTTATTCTCACTTTTTTTTCTTCGATTTAACACGGCTGTAGTCATACACTCCTCAAGTTTTACTGAGAAGTTTGTCGTCTGTAAATATCGCGCTAAATTTATTTCTTCAACGCTTATCTGAGGAGTTGAGCGCGTTAGACGAAATAAGGGAATGGCCCAATTTGCTCGCAAAATCAAGTTTCTTCGCGATAAAAAAATATATGGCTTTGATAACGTATCTGATTAGAAATAGTGTTAAATTTACTGCAAATGAACATCGCTAAAAGTTTGTCTAGATAAAAAAAAAATATATTTGAACACAATTATGCTAAATGTTTATCATAAAGTAAACCAATTATTTTAAGGAAATATTGTTAAATTGGACAAAGCCTAGTTACAAATTAACTAATTAAAAATTTGTCCACACAGGAAAAAAAAAAGTATTATCTTTGAAAAAAAAATCTGTTCCATACTGATCTGTACAACTGAAAAAATATGGTCAAAATAGAGAATTTCAGGGTGGACAGGGGGAGATTTAGGGGCAAGCCTCGTTCATCAGCGACGACGGATGGAATTAGAGGAGACCGAGCGGAAGAAGTGCTGGGTGGTGGAGGAATTAGTAGGGGGGTGAAGTTCCGTTCCTCCTTAAATCGAAACACCCCTTAACGGAAGGAGATGAGGGGGGTATCCTGACGCATAAGGTTGCCACGCGACATTTTTTTTTCATCCCGACGCCCGACGAACCGACGTGTGGCTCACGTGACCAAGCAATATTAATCGTTCTGCACAAATCCACCACCACCCCCTACAGATCCATTCCCAGCTTTACCCCCTCAACACTCCCCCTTAGAACATCCCCGGACTCTCTCCCTCTGCGACTAGCGACCGTGGACCATAAATTTAAAGAGTCTCACTGCAGTAGTGAACCCCGTAAGGATTTCAACCACTACCATCACCACCCATACGTGACAGTTAAGCGTGTCACATTTTTCATTCGTGTTTTATTAAAATATACACTTATTAAGAAACGATTTTTCAATCGCTCGCCGTTCGAGACCGATGGAGACCATCCCAGCGTGTCTAGTTTTAATATTTTTTTTCTGGTGAGCAGCTTCCACCCTCTCTGGGAGCCTTGGGCATTCTTCGTTGACTAAATGCGTGGATGCTAATGACAATTATGGAGTCCAGCGAAGGGTGGAGCGCACAAGGCGAATCCGCACCTCATCTTGCGTATTAATGGTTGCGATGTATGTGTAGAGAGTGTGTTTTCGACGTGGTGGTGAACCCGCAGAGCGTGCACGCGTAACCGCTTCGCTCGATAAAAAAAATATCCCCGAATCCTACGTGTTCTCGTTTAGCGTTTGGGCCATTAGCGAGGACCGTGCCAAGTTTAGATAAAGGTTAGCGACCAGAGTTGGGGGGAGGGTAGAGATGGACGTCGAGGTTTCGAACAACTCGCAAAAACGTGATTTGCATTTTAATGCACCGGCAACCACGTTTCGAATTGAAAACATTTTTTTTTATAAAAAAAAGGACTCCGCGAAAATAAAATGTAATAAAATAGTGGAATAGCAGTAGGGCAGTAGACCGAATCTGTGAAACAATTTAACAACACATGATTTGGCATGTCAACGTTACGATAATTCCAACGAGGCGTTTCGTTTGGACTCTTCAAAAAATCATCTTGACAATAATTTGCGAATGAAAGAACAAGACTTTAACAATTTGATGTGAAACCCATGGATGGAACTTGAACTTCAATTATAAGTGAAACGAGATCAGCCATCAATAGTTCTGATGACTAGGTCAAGGTCAAAACTACAAATATAATAGAATAGAAAGAAAAAAATGTCCAAACTTTTACCTATTCCAATATCAACGTGCGTCAATGACATTTTAACGCACTTTGCATATCATGCTGTAAATTGTTCACCTTCATCCTAATATTTGACATTTCTGGGCACCGCTACATGGTGACCATTGAGCAAGTTGCTATAAAAGTCCATCGACTAGCAATTAAACTCACATTCAAAAACGAATATTTTATTTTTTAAATTAAATTGGGCGCACATAAATCTCCATTCAATCAAATACGTAGAGTCTCCCGCAAAACCTAATACACTGCCGTAGTCCTGTCCAGTCATCGCTCGCCGTACGGCCTGCATTAATTTGCGGGATCCAATGGATGGTTGGTGGAATCCTAACCACACTCTCATCTCCCCCACACCTTCATATATCCAGACCCCATTCCCCTCACTCAATGTAGCCACGAATGTGTAGCAGCTGGGTGGATACCCTCGCATTGGTATCCATCGAGGCTGAAACTCGGGGAACGACCCCCTGACATCTCCCCTTTTAGAAACATTTTTCAATTTCACTTTTTTTCTCTCCCCGTGCCTTATTACACACCACCTCTCTCGCTCTCGTACTCCCCCCCCCCCCCTCTCATCGCCAATGTCAATCTGGAAATGGCAAGCAGCTTCAAGTAACGCGTCCCCGCACCTACAACTAACGTTTCACTCAGGGTTCGGAATTTTTTTTGGCGTCATCTTGAAATACCCAGAAATATTCAACTTGAAAAAAAAATCAATTTTCACCCAGAAAAACTAATCAATCACTTTGTAATCATAAAACAAACAAATGTATGAAAACAGCTTGCTAATAATCATCACTTCGTGATAGAAATAACATCAAAATGCCTTAAAAAACATTTTCCTAACTGAAGCTATTGTAATTATCTGTATATCAAGTAGATAAAGCGCCGATTAACGAGATTCTGGGCTCGAGCCGAAATGCGGCCAAAATAAAAAACTTCTCTGTTTCTGAATCATCACTGCACAAATAAATTAGGCGTATATATTTTTTGAGGTTTTTTTGAGTTTTTGATTTAGCAAATATTTTATCATTTTATCGGCACACTACGCCGCCACGACCTTAACTGAAGACAGAGCAAAATTAAATCCTCGTCAACGAAGCTCAAATCCGCTCCTTTTCTTAGCTCGCAGAAGGCGTCACAAAATCATCGCTCCCACCACGTTCTACCCATTGACCTAACTGGCAATCATTCGACCGGCGGCTCGTCATCAATGTAGTGGGCGTGGCCGCGTTGGCCTTCCGCACGAAAACACACATTGGTGTCCCCCGTACCCACTCACGACTCCCCCATCGGTGTCACCGACACGTGCTACAACGGCGGAGTGTCCTCCTCCTCAGCCGAGAGCGACACCATACGTCAAAAAGCAGAAGGATTGAATGGGGGGAATAGATGTGGGCGTCGCGGGACGAGCAGGAAAATAGCTCATCCGGAAAATGAGCAGACTGCTAAAAGGCACCACGCTGAGACACATGGTGCCGTGTGTATGTAGTGTCAAGGTGCGATCCCCCTTAACTATCCCCCTGGAACTCAAAGGGGGTCCTCATATGGCACCGTGGGGGGGACACCATATTTTTACCCCCTCGCTTCACTAGACACGTGAATCGCAATCATTTCGAACATCCCTTCCCCTCCTCCGTTCTTATTATTAACATTTGACAAACAATCGCAGATTGACACGACACCTTTTTGAATTGTCCGCGAATCTGACGCCATTGGATAGCAAATATTAACTAATTAAATGTCGTGCATATAAGCCTGGCCAACTCATCGTCGTTTTGCTCGGTTCGCCACGAGCCATTTAAATTCTCTTGCCTTCACCGAGAATGCAAATTATACGTACGACCCGATCTTTCGCATGGTCATGTTCCTTTGTAAATACTGCCAAAAAAAAGATACTGGTAAAACGCACAATGACCAAAATACGGTAACTTCACATTTGAAGCGAATAAAGGCAAATTGGTACAAGTAACTTTTTTATTTTTTTTTAATTAATTGCAAAAAATTTATATATATATATATCTCAAGTTATAGATAAAAAATGTGAATGAAAACAAAAGGTTTATGACTTAAGGACGACGGAAAGCAGCACAAGTTTAAAAAATATATAGGCGTCTATTGAGTCATTTTAATAAAAACCTCTCGTATCAGTTAGAGAAAAAAAAAGACCTATACACCACTCTTCCTTTAACCAAATCATTAGTAAACACAATTGAAAGTTCGAAAATTTTTGCAACCCTCTCACGAAAACATTTTTTTTCGTTTAAAAACAAGACACCAATTTCAAAATCGTCTACCCCCTTTCCTCCCTTGAAAAAAATTACGGTGCACCATTACCTTGGCTATAGCCCCCAGACACTACCCAAGACCCTTTATCGCCATCGCAGATCACCATTAGCCGCGACCACAACACGGTGTTGCGGCGACATTGTCGTCGTCAGACTGCGGTCGCATCGAGCGCGACGGCGGCATCAGCTGATGAATAAGAACGAGCGTCGCATTCATGAGGTAATTTGCACTAAGATTCAATCAGCCAAATGGTACTCGGGTGACGTGACACACACACACCAGCGAGAAAAATAGATCAAGAGACGACCATGACCAACCCCACTACCTACTACCACCACACCAACGACCACAAAGCACACCACAACCAACCACCACCTGCATTACATTTTATACTTGGGAACAATCTCCACCAGATCGACTCTGTCACTGATGACTGTGATTTGTAAGTGATAGTCGCTCGCATGGTCCGATAGAGGCGACCAAGACTGGACACGAGACAACGGACAGAAATCTGACCTAGTTTCAAAACGCTCCAAAAAGACATCGGATTGACATTGGGCAACAACAGAAACATAAAAGTCGGCCGCTAGGAAATTTAACTCAAAAGATATTATGAGACCATTAAAATATTGCACGCTTGAACAAATCGATAAAAATCGAAATATACTATGACAAGAACCCATAACCCATCATGAAATAAAAATCATCAGCCTCGAGTTGGAGATAGTTAAAAAATATTAAGTCTATAGTCACGAGGCATTAGAACTAAATGAAACATTTGAGTTGTCATTCCGAAGCAAATTTTAATTTTCCAACAACAAAGTGCTTCCTGAGAACAAACGTGAGTCCCAATATGACTATTGAAATAATATAAATGTTACCACGTTTACCAGCCTTACCTAACAGGAACACACTTAAAAAAAAAACTATTCGCGCTTCCAATAAGTTCCAATAATTCAGAGAAGGCAAGAAACTCTTGGACCCGTATTCTAACTGTATTTATGCAACAACACCAATAGGAATCATACAAATAACCGATACATATTGAATAGCGGTTAATCGAAATTCGCTCGTATTCGATGTCAAGTAGCAAGGTCAATCCTGCCCTGTATTTGAACTCAATACGTCCTAAATCTCCAATATAATGAAAAATAAAAGGATGACAAACATGACAGCACACAACATGAACGGAAATCATTTCATAGTGCAGACGAAAACCGCAGTTCGAAGAGAGGAGCCCACTGATCGGCAACTCCATCGCTCTAATCTCGCCTTCAAATCATGTCATTTAGCGGAATGGATTCTCGATAATATCTGATTCGCTTAAGAGGTCCTCTGTGAGGGAATATCGAGGCGCGAATTCGTGTCTTGCGCGTGATGGAAATAGTTTTACAAGTCGAGCCAGGGAGAGGTAAAAGTGAAACGACGGGAGGGGAGATAGAATAACGCTTTTCAATGTTATCATAACTAAAGTGAAATGGGATTAGAGGGAGGGGGCGGGGGTGGTTGTGCGACGTTAAAGACAAAAGAGACGCTACCATCTTACGATCGGCGTCTGTGGTAGTAGGAGGCCCTCGCAATGACTTGTGGGTAACACCCCGATAGAGTGAGTGAGTGAGAGACTCGTTCAATAATGCAACAGTTGTAGGATCGTTCCGAAAGGCTTTTCTAATATACAACGTATTAAGCCGAGCCCAGACCGGCGTGTGGCTTTTTAAAAGGGGCACACAAACCCACATGATGCGGCAACACGAGTTCACCATCACCAGATTCGCGGGGGCTATAAAAACTCCGCGAGCAACCATGAAGAAAAACGGCGCCATAATTGCCGAAACGATAAATAAAAATTGTGACCACATAAAAGTCACTCATCACATTTCAGAAGGCGCATCCCCGCACGCCGACTTTTAGTGCAGGAAAGTCGAAGACAGGAAAGTCGTGAAACATCATGAGACATTAACAGTTGACTTGTATTACTGTTCCGAGCTTCTGGAGAGAATAAACCCGGCCCCACCATGATCCTTAAAAGAACATGGTTTTTGACTTGACGAAAACAAAAAATGGGTTTCAACTATTGTCTTGAATGTGAGGTCATCAAACAGCCGTTCGTTCACTACTGAAACCAACATCTTCATTCATGATTACCTTTACAATAACCCTATTCGAGGTACCGGTGACATATTAAAATTCAGCAAGATGATGCATTGGCTTAAAAATGCAAACCAACGGCTCCTACACCTAGCATCTTCATTATGATGCATTGGCATTCGCGAAGCCTACAAGAACATCCAAAATGCTAGGGAAAATGCATCTTCAGAAATATATATATTTTTTTTTAGTGATTCAATATGGGTTTACGGTATTACACCGAATTTTATTCAAATCGTTCACGCGGTTCCATTTTTTAAAAATCATCCCAGGAACTTCGTGGGATAATATTTAATGCCTAATGTCTTAATGCTTAATGCCTATGTAACAGTAAATATTTTAAAAACTAAAAATCAAACAGCGTCTTCAAATAAAAATTAGATGTTTTACTCTTTCATTAGATGTACGGTTACCGATGGCTCAGTGGGTACGGCAACATCCTACGAAGCCGACGGTCCCGGGTTCGATTCCCGGCGCAGGCTCTCGTTTATTCGTTAGCCTAGGGTACTGGCGTCACC
>JAUJYS010005407.1:0-11030 GCA_033995665.1 Melogona broelemanni
AAAACTGCGAAAAAAAATATATATATATGTATATATTTATCCCTCTCCCGCCCACTCTTCATTTTTTTCGCAGTTTTCGCAATCATTTCCTTGGATTAAATAACCTTGGATTAAAAGATAAAATTATTAAAAAATAACCCATGGAAGCAAGGTTACAGATGTATTAGCAATTTTATTATGCGTCTGATGAATTTATTTTTTTAATAATTGATTTACAAAGTCCACTGCAACTGTAGCCGTTTCAATCCCTGGTCAAGGATTCTTTATTTTATTTTTTAATAATTGCGTCGAATACTTTACGTTGTTGACTCCACCTCTCCCTATATGCTGCAATCAAGTTTTAAAAAAAATGCTGTGTCCTATTTCTGAAATGAATATGCAAAATTTTGCGATGCCCCACTTTTATTTTATTTTTTTGGCAAATCTGACTGTGGTATCTAAATTCGAACGCCTATCCGACATGTGTCTTTGATACACGATAAATTGTGTAATTTGGTGTGTGTGGAAATAATGTTTTTGTAACTTGGCAGTACTCTCCATTCAAGGACAACGGAGTCAAGAAGGGTGACGAGGACAATCATGAGCCACAACCGTCCACTAGCAAGGGCGGACAGGTATGGCAATTTAAATTGCGATTACACATTTCCAATTTTTGAAATAATTAAATTTCACGGGAGAATGCCTTGATAGCTCGTCACATTTAAAAAATATGTATTTCAATTCCAGTTCTATTAGGGATATGCGGCCGTCTAGTCCGCAGTCAGTAATGCTTCCGACTGCGGTGCGGACGGTCCCGGGTTCGATTCCCGGCAGAGGCTCTCGTTTATTTGACTTTGTTATTTAATTTTTTTCAACATCCATGTATGCTATATAGAACCTGATTGACCTGCAGGAGAGCAGTTGCTCAGTTTTGGACTCATCTGGCAGCCAACAATTTAGCATTACGGATGACGACGGCTCATTCAGTTTGCCCACCTCCCCCACTCCTCAGGTATTGTACAGGTTTTTTTTTTTTAAATAAGATTCACATCATGAGCATCTTGATACGCGTACTAGTTGTTATGAGCAAGATAAATGGCATGTAGTTGAATTAATAAAACTTGAAACTTGAAAAAAAGAGAATTAACTTATAATTATAAGAGAATTTCATAATTTTATAAAAACGCGAGTTGTACATAAAAATAAAAAAATAAACCACGAATCAAAATTTTTTAAATATTATTCCCGAATTGATGGAACCGCGTGATGATAAGGTAAAGGACTATTTCGTTCTTTCAGAACGACACATTATTAAATATTGCAATGGTCTGTTTTGATTTTTCTGCTTTGTGTTTTTTCAGTTTTGTAGAGTCTCGCTAGCTCAGTCATTCTTTGTGGCCCCCCTGTCCTGTACTGGGTTTTATTGTTTGTTTAATAATTTCATAATTTTAACATACGTAATATTTGAACAATATGACAAGAATAATCTCAATAAGAAAGAGATTACACAGGTGATAATTGGTGTTAACTTGTTGCTTTGTTGCAGGTGCCTGATTTTGAGTCTGTGGATTTGTACGAATCCAGCGCCACTCCTATTCAATCGTCCAGCAGCAGACCTCGTAGCATATCGGTCAGCTCGAGCACCAGTCAACAGTCATTTTTTCCCATCTACTCTCCCGCTCAGTCCAACTATAACATCCAGGTAGGCAATCAAAGAGTTCCTTTTGAAAAGGAATCTGTTCCCGTTCCTCCCATGAAAAAAGGAACCAGTTCCCGTTCCTCAAAAATAAAAAGGAACCTAGGCGCTCGTGCGTTCCTTTACAAAAGGAACCAGTTTCTTTTCCGTTCCTTCAATATTTGAAAAATTCGAAGGATGACGTCAGTTGCACGTGCGCGGTGCCAATTCATAAAGAAAAGAAAGACCAACATATGTGCCAAATTTCGTTTGCAATTTTAAGATCAATTTTCAATTGAAACGCGTTTTTTTAGGCCAAGTGTGCTTTTAGAGATTTAAGTTTATTTGAACAAGGAACGCTGTAACCAGAATAGGAACCCCGTTCCAGTTCCTCAAAAAAAGGAACCAGTTTCCATTACAGTTCCTACATATATAAAAAGGAACCTAGGCGATCCTCCGTTCTTCAAAAAAGGAACCAGTTCCTAGGAACAGGAACTTTCCGTTCCGTTCCTACACAACACTGGAAATATTCTCAATGGAGTTTGATTACTTTGTACAATTAATTGAACAAGGTACATGCAAGTATTCAATAGTGTACAGACTAAAGCTGGTTTACTTATTCAAAAGTTCGAGATATTTTCTGTGAAATACGAAAAATATTTTCAAGTTTGTGGACAAATACATGTTTATTGTGGTATTTTCGATTCTTTTAAATAACATGCTTGCAATCGTTTTGTCTAGATATTTATTTCTGTAATTCGTAAATTGATGAAAGAAGGGAAATGAAAAGAAACTTGGACCTAAAATATAATTTATCCTTCACTACCCCCCCCCCATCCCCCAGGTCTAACATTAAAAAATTAAAATAAATGAAAAAGAAATAAAATACAATTTTAATCAAAATGGCTTGCTTCAATTTGTCGTGTACATGTACAATTATCAATCCTATGGTACTTCAAAAAATAAACCTTTAGAAATTTCCCCTTTGCACAAAATATTCTCTTGTCAGTCAGCAAAAATAATAAATATCAATATTTGTTTTCTAATCCCGCCCAGTCTGATCTGGAAAGCGCCAGCGAAGTAGAAGATTCCAGTGTTAATTTGGAAGCCGTGTCCAAGGAACAACTGTTTTCGGCTCTACAAAAGATCCGCGTAAGATATGTCCGTTGCAAATCACGCTATGGTGAAGCTGTAAAAGCCTACCGTGAGCAGCTGACAGAGAAAGAGAAGGTTAAGAGCATTCTAACGGAGAGTCAGGACAAGGCACTGCGCAGGTCAGCCAATTTTTATAGTAGTGTGGAATCTCTCATGTCTGGTTTGGGTTAAATTTGTACGTACCAATGGCTCAGTGGGTATGGCAACATCCTACGAAGCCGACGGTCCCGGGTTCGCGATTCCCGGCGCAGGCTCTCATCACCCTGGTGTCACGCTGGCATCACCCCTGAGCAATTAATAACAACAAGCAACCCTGAATTAGGGTGTATCCAGAGCTTAGGGGTGGATCCCCGGTAGCCTGGCTTTACCAGCTGCCATTCCCCCTTCCCTTTCCTGTTCCTCACCTATTGCCACAGCGACACGAGGGGTATTATTCCATTTCTCTCTGGTCGAGAAATAATCTTCAAGTTTAGCTATTGCAATACAACGGCTCCTACAAAAATGATCTCTATAACGAGGGGTACTAATCCTGTAGTGATTAACACTACGGTAATTTAAAAAAAAATGTATAGTTTTTGGTGTCAAATCTCGAGAAAATAAGGGCAATAGTATATGTACCGTCTAGCTGAGTGGGTATGCCAACATATTGCAGTGCGGGGGGTCCCGGGTTCGATTCCCGGCGTAGGATCACTGTAGTGCAGCACAATCACTGCACTACAGGATTTATACCCCTCCTGTCGCTATGGTTGTATGTGAGGGGAAGGGGAATGACAGCTGGTATAGCGAGGCTGCCGGGAATCCACCCCTAAGCTCTGGAAGCTCAGTTTAATCAGTCATAATGGAAGCTCAGTTTAGTAAGGGAGAGAAAAAAAAAATTCAAGTATTTTTAAAATGCAATCGTGAGTGAAATTGGAAATTGTGAATGTCCACCGAAATTGTACTTGATGTTAGGATGCAATAATGAGCCCAAAATCTTTTCTAACATTACTCATTAGCATTGTTGGGTTCTAGTATCGTTCGTATTGTTTGTATTTTTTTCCAAGCAAAATATCATGCTTTTGCGTTTGCACATTTTAGTAATGCTTTTGCTTTTTTATTTTGTATAGGATATCTGAACTCCGTGAGCAGGCGCAGTTGGATCGCAAGGCCAAGGCTCACCTGGAGGAGAGTTTTACAGTCACGCTAGAGGAGAAACAAGAACTCATCCAAGTGCTTCAGACCCAGGTGCGCCTTCTAAAAGGTGCCACAGAGGACGTGACTAAACCTCAGCCACCCTCCTCTCCTGAAGAAGAGACCAAGGTCATTGAGGATGCAGGCCAAACAGGGGAGGTGGTGGTGGTGGAGGAACCTGACCTGCGTGCCAAGGTGCTCGTCTATGAGGAGACAATCGCCAAGCTCAAGAACCTTCTGAAGAACTGCAAGGACACCATCACACGAAACAAGGAGGTGGCCGCACGCCTGACTGCTGATAAACAGGCTCTAACTGTCCAACTGGATGAGGCCAGGGAGCTAGTGCGGCAAACACAAGTGGAGGCTACACGATGCCAGGATGAGCTGAAGGATGCAACCAACAAACAAACAGGCACTGTGACCAGGTTAGAGGAAGAACTGGCTGTGGCTAAGCAGACCATGCATGAGCAGAAGGAGAGTGACCTGCAGGAACTGCGCCAGGTTGTCCAACAACTGACAGCAGATGCAGACCATCTGAAAGAGGAGCTGGCTGAAAAGAAAACTCAACTGGTTGAACTGGATGCTCAGCACAAGGCTCAACAATTGGCCTCGGTTGCCAATTATTCCTCTACAAAAAGCGAGTGGTTCCATAAGGTGACTGAGCTGACCAGGGTCTCGGGTGACATTCGTTCCATGGCCACAAATACGAGACAGGAAGTGTTGCAGCTCAAGGTGGATTTCAACCATGATTTGCTATCGAGCATGAATGATATTGGGGCACTCTTGAAGCAGAATGGCGAGGAGCGGGATCATGACAAAATAGAAATTGCAAACTACAAGTCACAATTAATGAATGTCCAAGATTTTGTAACTGGTGTAAAGGCTGAATTGGACAGGAGCATGGCAGATTTGAACCAAAGTCAAGGCTTGTTGGAAGAACAAGGTGGGAAGATAGAAATCTTATCTTGTGAAAATGCTAATCTCCAGCAAAAGATTGATGCCTTGAGAAAAGAAAATCACCAGGCAGTTGAATCACTTGTCCAAGAGTCTGAACTTTTTCAAGCTCGCATTGGACAACTGGAAACAGAAAACCAAAACTTGAATGCCGTCCAGGAGGAGTTGAATGTTTTGCGCATGTCATTTGATGGCACAACGGCCAATGTGGCTTCCTTAATTTCAGAAAATGCAACTCTGACTGAAACCCTCACAGCATCATCAAGTGCCAATGATCATCTGTCTGCCCAAGTGGATGGGTTGAGGGAAAATGAGGCCAGTCTCCAACAGGAGTTGACACAGCTGCGAGTTTTGGTGGCTGGAAATGATTCCTGCGCTGAGATTGGCGATCTCAAAGAGCACATGCTCAAGGAACTGGAAGGCCATCAACGTCTAGCACAAGCACATGATGCAGCATTGCTCGAGTTGGATGAGTCTAGAAAGAAGCTGCAGGAAAGTGAAAGTGACTCACGCATGATTCTCTTGTCTCAACAGGGACAAGAATTAGAGCACAAGTTGGAATCCCAACAGGCTGAGCTGAAATCACTAGAGAAAATTCATAAAGAGACACAGAATAAATTAAAAGAGACCAAGACCAGTCTTGCCCAAGTTATTTCTGAGCGGGATCGAATTGAAACTGAACTGTGTCAACAGAAGGAAGAATTAAACAACGTATTAATCACTCACCAGAAGCAATTAGAATCCCTGGAAATCCGTTATGGTGAAGCACGCACCCAGTATGAGCAAGTGGCTGATGAAAAAATTACAGAGACTATCCTTCAATATGAAGAAACCAAATCCATTTTAATGCAGGAACGACAAGAATTTGAGCAAAAGACATCAGCAAAACTGAAAGAAATTCACTCATTAGAGACAAGTCATGGAGAAATGCTCAGGCAATTGGCAGAAGAATCTGCCACAATTCTTGCAAATACTGTTTCTGAATGGCAAGGAATTCAAACAAGCTTGTTGCTCCAGCACGACGAGTCAGAAAAAGTGCTTCTAGCTCTTTGCACAGAACTGCAAGCCCAGGTGAGCAAGCATGAGGAAACCTGTGCTCAAATGGAACAAGAAGCGGCAAGAAAACTAGCAGAAATTGTTCAAGAGCACGAGCAAATCCAGTCCAATTTCATACAGGAGAAATTGGAATTGGAGCAACAATTGGTCACCACACAGGCTGGCTTGAAATCACTGGAACAAGGGCACCAAGAGTGGTGTTTTCAACTTACGAAAGATACTGCAAGTCAATTAGCTCATGCTACTTTGGAAAATGAGCAAAAGGAGAGAGCTTGGGCTGATGAAAAGCAACATCTCACATTGCAGATGGCTGATGCAAATTCCAATTTGATCAGTGAGCAGGAGGCTAATCAAGCACTTGTTCTCCAGTTGAGCACGTGCAAGAGTGAATGTGAGAATGCCCAGGAAACACTTTACAGTCAAGCCATCCAGGCCACGGATTCCGGGGCCCTGAAAGAAGAGATGCACCACCGACAACTGATAAATTTCAAGAATACAACTCAGCAAACATTGACTCTGCTCAAACAAGAGCTGGCTGGGCTAGAGGATCGGCTGGTGAAAGAACGTCATGACATGGCCATACTAACTGAGAGTTTTGGTGTCCAGCTTGCCAGTATACTGGCTTCACTGGATTCGGAGAGACTGCACAGTGTGGAAATACAGCGAGAGCAGGCTGCCAAAATATGCTCACTAGAGGCACACATGGCTGGTGTGAATGAAGAATGTGGTGCAGAAATGGCCAAGCTGGTAGATGAAGCTGGAATCCTGCGCAGTTTGAATACAGAGTTGATGGCACGTGTGTCACTTGGAGAGCAGAGGTGCTCCCAACTTCAAGTGGAAGTAGTAGAGTTGAATGATAGGTTGACTAGCGCCCAGGCACATTTGGAGTCTTGTCAGACCAGTCGAGCACAGCTGAGTGAAGAATTCGAAGCTGCCAAACTGAAATTTGACAAGTGTATTGCTGACCTGACGCTCCAGTTGGAACAATCCTGCACCGAGGTTCAAACAAAAGAACTGCGCCTGGAAGAATCTGAATCATGCTTGTCTCAGCTCCAGTCAGGGGCACATGAGAATGAGGTCCGCTACCAATCAAAAATATCTGACCTGGAGCAGGAGGTCAGTCAGCTTAGGGAGGAGCAGGACCTGGCACTGAAAGAAACAAGTTCAAAGCATGATGCACGTGTGCTCGAGCTGGAAGGGGCAAGCGTGGATCGTGTCAAGGAGCTAACACAAAAGTTCAAAGGCAAACTCAAGTCTGTCCACAGTCAACATGCAGCTAAAGTCACGCGCCTGGCTGACCAGGTAGAGGAACTAGGTAGAGAGAAGGTGGCTGTTGTCGACCAGCTGGATCGCCTCACTGAATCTGTGACCCAAAAGGAAGCTGAGATGAGTGCCCTCCATCAGACAAACAATGAACTTTTAGCTACTTGTGCGGAGCTACGGATGGCAATGGACAGGGAAAAGGTGATGCTGCAGAAAGTCGGACACTATGAAGACAAAATTAAAAGTCTTGAATTAGCTTCTAGCTCTGATGCTGAGCGCCTATCGCAGTTGACCGAGCATGTGACCCAGTTGCAAGGTGAACAGGACAAGATGGCTGAGGCTCTGGAAGTGGAACGGTCCACCCACTCGGCCCTCATAACCGGAAGTGAGGAGCGGATTCATGGCCTCGAGCTCTTGTTGCAGACCAAAAGTGAGGAAGGGGAGAAGGCCCTGCAGGATGAGCGGGAGCAGTCCAGGGCTAAATTACTCGAAGCTGGAGAAACTGCCAAGGAGTTGGAGGCCCGTGTCAATATAATGGCTGAGCAGGTGGAAAATCTCACTGTCCTGATGGAGAAGAAGGAAGCTGAAATTGATGTGCTCGTGGCAGAGGTGGGTACATGGTACATGGTAAATAAAGTGGCCAGCACTTGGTTCTTGATTTGCAACATTCTTCTTATTTAATTTGTTTTACTGGAATTTCTACAATGAGGTGCCGAGTGGTGTAATGGTATGCGTGCCCGCTTACACTACACCCGTGATCGCGGGTTTAATTCCCGACCGATATCTTCACAACCAACCTTCAATTATACCAGTTTTGCTTATAAACCTTCAATTATACCAGAGATTAACGTTGAATTAACGTAGAGTCTAATACATCCTACAAATTGTGATTTTAGAAACAGCTTGCTGAGCCAGTTCATGATCAACTGGAGACCATACAGGAGCGCCTTTCACAAGCTCAAGAACAAGTAGTGGATCATGAGCGTCGCCACCAGCAGTTGATGGAAGAAAAAGAGATGGATGCCACTGATTACGCCAGCAGAATGGCGCGAATAGAACAGGATCTAATTAACACGCATATCACTAGCCAGACTGAGAAAGAGGAACTGATGGCGCAGAGAGACGAATTGAGCAATGACAAGGTTAGTCTTGCAATCTCAACTATCCAGTTTAACTTTATTGAGCGCCATGCATGAAAATAGCTTGTGAAATTCACAAGAAGCTCATGAAATATAATGTGTATTTATTGAAAGACCCTCCCAATATGAAAGCCGATATCTCAGTGGGTATGGTAACATCCTACGAAGCCGACGTTCCCGGGTTCTCGATTCCCGGCGCAGGCTTTCATCACGCTGGCATCACACCTGAGCTTCCATTAAGAAGTCCATTAAGAAAATTTTACTTTGCCCGTAAATATTCTCCATTTGGATACAAATTTTTAAATTCTGTTTTTTTTTTGCATGTTGTACAACATTTGATTAACAACAATATTCACTTGACATTGCAAAAGTTCTAAATTATAAAAAAAAAAATTCGTAAATGGAAATGCTACAAAGTTTAAGAACACAATTGCATTCTTTCGTGTAAATAATTTTTCTTGATTTAGAACTTATTTAGAATTAATTTTAAATTCATATTCTACATTAATTTAGAATTCATAGCTAGTGTTTCGATACGGCTAAGGGGTGGCTGAATTCCCCCCCCCCAATTGGGGTGATGACAGAAATGTAAATTTATTATGTTTTTTGTCAATAAAGAAATAAAAAAAAGAACATTCGTATTGTCAAGTGAATGTTGTTAATTAAATGTTGTGCAACATTGAAAACACCAAATAAAAAAATTGATATCCAAACCGTAGATAATTACTGTCAAAGTAAACATATTTACATTTAAAAAATCTTGGCCCAGTTAATTTGGCATGGCACAGTATATACTGTAGTATAACCATGTATGCCACATCCCCAGTTTGTAATGTGGCCTTGTATTTCAGGCACGCCTCTTGGCAGAAATCCTGCTCAAGAACCAGCAGATCGACGAGAGTCTCATCAGTGCACAAGCCAACCACACCGACATGCTGCATCGCCTCAACACTCTTCGCGAAGAACACGATCAAGCCAAGGCCGAGTGGCAAGAGCGTGAAGCTCAGCTTACAGCGGCAGTGCAGGCTGCGACGAAGCAAGTGACATCTGACTCTCCTGTAACCCTTGAAGCCACAGAGGAGGGTCAAGGTGACTGGGCAGATGATGAGACGAGTGAGTATGAAAGTCGGTTGTGTGACCAGGTGGAGAAGAACGAGGCTTCCAAGATCAAGCGTCTGGCGGCTGAGTTCTCGCACATGATGGCCATTCGTGAGGAGGAGGGGCGTCAGGTGCTGGCCAAGGCCATAGGTAAATGGCCAATCAACAATGTAGAAAAGTTCGTAGGAGCCGTATGTAGAAACAAAAATATGAAGGTTCCGTGACCAAGGATATAAACGGCAACAGTTTAAAGATCGTTTACAACTGTTGCCGTTTATATCTTTGGCCACGGAACCTTCATCTTTTTGTTTGCTCAATCAACATTTTTTTTTTTTTTTTTTAAATCACCGATGAAATTTTTTTTCTTTCTCGTGCTTTGCTTTGTTTGTACTGCATAAACTCACACATTTTGCTTGGTTACTCTCGATAATACTTGCCTCAAAGTCCTTCCAAGCTCAAATTTGCTAGAGTTGTGAACGCGCCACTTGATTGAAATAATATTCATGGTTATGAATGCTATATTGATGCATTTCTTGCCCACCCAGATGACAGTTTGAACGACACGAATCGGCTGAGACGAGATCACGCCAAGCAGCTGGAGGAAATCGGAGAAGAAATGAGCGAGAAGGAACTCCTAGCTGAGAAGCTCCTGGACGACAAGGAAAATAAAATTCAAGTATGACCCATGTCCACCCAATTGGAACATTTGCTGGAACAGACCGGAAATATTCAAAAATATCAAAATATTTAGTAATTTCTGTTTGATGCTGTAAAATGGGTAAAAAGAAACCCCGTTCCAGTTCCTCAGAAATTAAAAAAGGGAAATAAGGCGTTCCTGAGTTCCTAAAAAAAACTAATTCTAGGAACGGAACTTTTCCTTTTCGTTCCTACCCAACACTACTTATTTTCTACTATGAAACCAAATAATAAACTCGTGTCGATTTCGGTCCGTGATACATGTTCCCCCTTTCCTCACCAAGAAATTGACTCCTAGTAGTCCTATTTAATATTTTGTGTGTCTCTTTTTCGTCTTGTAACAGGAACTGAGTACGCAACTTGTAAGTGCAATGAAATCGCATGAAGAGGCCATTGCCAAGATGCGAGCCGAGCACTGCAATCGTGTGGAAGAATTGGAACGCAAATGGAAGAACCTCATGAGCAAGGAGTTGAAACGAATGGAGGTAGCCCATGATGACGACGTGAGGGGAATGACCCAGGAATGGGAGCAGGAGAGAAAGGTGCGTTTCAAGTGGGGTGAAAATGACGTCACGTGTGGAGAGTTGATTCTCGACTCGCGAGCTACTAACTCAAAAGGCTTGACACGAATTTTGCGTGCAAGATGATAATTTTCTATGCAATGCAATCGATCACTCGAATTTACCTCGCAGGCATGAGTGATCTGAAGTGGGTATGGCAACATCCTACGAAGCGGACGGTCCCGGGTTCGATTCCCCTAACGGGCTCTCGTTTATTCGTTAGTCTGGGGTACTGGTGTCACCCCTGAGCTTCCATTAGGGAGTCCAGAGCTTAGGGGTGGATCC
>JAUJYS010005408.1:0-11087 GCA_033995665.1 Melogona broelemanni
GCGTAGCGAAACTGACTTGCCTAACCAAAAACATAACATGAAGTGACTAATCAGGTGAGACTGACTTTCGCTACGCGGCCCATTCGATACCGTATTTTCTGGTCGCTCGTTAGGGTAAATTGGACATTAGCCAAATATGATTATAGTGAAAAACATGGTTGGTTGATACAATGTTCTAAGTCATGAGTGAATGGACTCATTTGAAAAATTAAATTTATATTTTTTGTAGGTTGGTTGAGGAAATACTTTTTAGCGATCCCTCAGGTTTAGCGCAAGCATATGCTTTTATATTTTGCAATGGCATCAACCTGATCATTTCTAGATAATGCCAAGTTTGCAATTCACTTGCGTACAAGTACGACAAACTTAATCAAATTAAAAAAAAAATACAAATTTAATCGACTTGCGCAGACACGATTTCTCTTACTTTTATTTAGCCCCAGTGCAGCGTAATATTCCTACACGCTGTATAGATCGGTATTACAAGCACCACCAAATGTTTCCAGAACATTTATAGAGCCACTTCACTTGCAACATCAGCCGCCTACGTATTTTAATAGCGCTGTTGTATATACGTGATGGGTGGCTCGTACTTAAAATTTGATGCATGGACCCAATAATTATAACACATTAATGCTCGTCTATATGAATGGGGGAGTGTGCATGTAACAAGGAGTGCGCATATTACACGCGGTAAATAATTGCACTTTATACATATAGATATAGATAGATGTCTATGACAACCGCCACCTCCACCCCAATATATTTTCTCTACTCGCAAGTCTCTCTCCCTCTACATTTTTATCGCGCTGTATATAAGTAAGTAAACCCGTTAAGTATTTAACCTCGGAGTGTACACCGACGGGTATGGTTTGGTGGTCCCATATATTATTTAGTCCATATATATACAAGTACGTGCGTATATTCGTGTGGGTGTGTGGTGGTAGGACGTCTATATTGAAATAGGGCGATGCGCTGTAATGAATATAGACTTCTACGTGTATATATATACCCTAGTCTGTACACAACACCGAAGATTCTAGATTTACGTGTGCACCCGGCGTATTTATAGCTGGGCATATTGAAACGCTCGTGTCGCTTTCTGATGTCTACATTGTATAATGTGAGACGCGAGTGCCATCTTATGGTCGGGAAGACTCCTCTTGTGCTCCATAATTTAATTATTTTACAATAATTTTTCACCAACCAGCGGATCTGGGTTCGATTCCCAGCGCAGCCGATCGTTTGATTGGCTTGTGGTACTGCGCGGAGGAAGGCAATGGCAAACCACCTCTGTATTCTACCTAGTAAAACATAGGTGTTGGGGGATCGAGGGTCGGGGTCCTGAGACGACACCCTGCTGTTAAAACCAGTCCCTGGACTGACTAACCAACCATGCCACAATAATTTTACAAAAAAAAGTGGTTGATATACAGTATACGTGTACGTTGTGATTTCAATCTTGACTATACTTTAAAATGAGTAAGTCTCTTAAGATTGATATTTTCAAAGCAAACGACCAATTTTTAAAGATGGCCGCCGACTGACGTAATGTCGATGTCGATTTAGAAACTTTTCCTGTTCGTTGGTTTTTAAGAGGCTAACCGCGTAGGCCGTTTACGTGGTATATGTCGACGGCACTTTTAACCTTGCATTACAATTGCATATTTTGTTTTATTTATTTATTTTTAATTTCCAATCACTGAAGTGAATGTCACCACAAGAAATTCTGTGTCCCTAGCGCTGTTTTGGCAATGTCCGAAGGACACGTTATAACCAGTATCCCAGGATCTAATAAACGAATACCCGCGCAGGAAATCGAACAACCAGTCAGGTAAAGTTAAAACACAGACTGGACTACTACGACGGTTCGTATTGAAACGCGGCACGCGGGTAGCAGGAGGATAATTGACGTAGCAGGCGGTGAATGCTCTAGGGGGACGCCTTTTGATTAAGTTTCCGATGTTTATCGCGTATCAATCTATTTAATATATAATATGCACTGCGGTGTATATGGCGGGGATAGGGATAGCGCGCGCATAATGGAATCTAGAAGGAAAAATTAAATAAAAGAGCGAGCGAAGGAGCACGCGCTTTCGTGCACACCACCACCACCTCAATTCCCCCTCACGCTTCACCCACCGTACAAGTTCACACCCCCGCAATGAAACACCCCTTCCCACCTACAACCCCACCCACCTCCCCTCATCTTTCTCATCTAGACTGATCCTGCTAGAGATCCTTGCTCGTCATGCGACTCGATGCCAAAAGCGATTTCGTTTATTGGATCGGAATGCTATTCACGTGTGCATAATACTTGTATCGCAGCGCGTCTACCTCCCCCTCTCCACCCACCCGTGTCTATTTATGGAGACGAGCTACACGCCTAATTGTATCCGGTGTTACGCGATGAGAAGCAAATACGATCTTAATGAATGGCTAGATCGAATGCGCCGTAATGAATTGATAGTTTGACTGGATATCCGTCTCGTCAGACTCCAACTCCCTCCCACTTTGTACCAGATCACTTCATCGACTTTTCAGTCTATTTGGTATTGCGGCTCTATATCCTGTGAGAGAGAGCTTATTGTTATGGGTTGCTGTCGTGTAAACACGGGTTCTCGGCACGCTCGGCTGATGTCTCTTTCCGATCTCTTAATAAGACTCGACGTAAATTACATGCTGATATCTTTATGTGAACGGAATTGTGATTGGGTGAGGAGTTTCGGTGGCTCGTACTAACGTCAGATTTCCCTGTTCATAGCTCAAAATAAAAAATGCGTGTAGCTTACTGAGTTTTAAAATGAGTAAGTAATCATTTGAAATATTTCTTGGTGACGGTAGTTGCTTGTTTGGTTAAAGATTTCAATTAAGTTTCTGGTAACTATGTTAATTTAATTCCCGACGCGAGCTTTCATTTATTCGTACGTCCCCGGGTTCTGGTGAAGATGTGCTCCTCCCCTATTGCCATATCAACCAGAGAGGGGTGCAGTGGTCACGAACAGAAAAAAAAATAATATTCTCTTTGGGCAATGCAGCGATGGATGGATGCATGCCCAGTGTAGCCTGGCGATTGAATTTGCGCACCTTACGACAAATGGAATATTTTTACCCAATCGAATTTATCACTGACTTCCCCCATTCCCCCTCCTTCTCGCTCGCTATATATGATAAATGGAGTTGAAAAGTCGTTGTCGATATCGACGAATTTAACAACTTTCGGGGCTAGTGCACCTGGGGCGTAACGCTCGCGCGACGCGCGCTCTCCGCTCTCCTCGCGCGTTCCAAGTTGGTGGCCGCGGTTGACACGAAAATTCCACCCCACGATGACGTGAATTATATACACGGGCTCGACTTGTCTGGAGGGAGAGCGAGAGCCTGGAGTTTGAGCCAGTCACTGACAATCATTGCTACTGACGCGCCGATATCGCAAATCGAATTTGGCAGCACAGGAAACCAAATTCTCCGTGTTTCAAACTTTTGTTTTTTTCTGCAACTTTTTCTTTGATTATTCAAGACGATAGAAGACTGTGTAGCGTACAAAGGAAGTCAAAACCATTTTTTTTTTCTTTTCAAAATTACCAAGCTTCAGATTTAAAAAAAATTCAAATTTTTAGCCTTAAATTGGATATTAATTTCAGTGTCATACATGTGTGTGCCTCGACCAAATCCTTTTACTTTTGTTCAATTTGAAATTTACTTTTTATTTTCCTGTTTAATTGCAATGTCAAATTGAAAGCATTTTGTAGCGACATGTTATGGTATGTGTTGGCCAGTCAGTCATGGAACTGGTTTTAACAGCAGCGTGTCGTCTCTGAACCCCGACACTCGATCCCCCGACACCTGTGTTTTACTAGGCATAATATAGAGATGGTTTGCCATTGCCTTCCCCCGCGCAATACTACGAGCCAATCCAACGACCGGCTGCACTGGGAATCGAACCCAGATCCGTTGGTTGGCGAGCGAGCACACTACCTCTCGGCCATATACGGATGTACCATCATGTTATGGTGGTTATCTAGCGTAATTTCTCGGTTGTCACTTTCACAAAGTACGAGTATGTTTGTAACGAATGTCTCACAAATTATTAGTTTTTTATCCATTTATTCGAAATTTTAGTCACTGGCCACAGCCATGCCGATACCTTTAGTCAGTTATTCAGTAGAACAGGTAGGTATCCACGGTAACATTTTGGGCGTTTCCCACTTTATTTCATTATTTGTAATTATAATCCACCAATGATATTAATCATAATTGTTCGGTCCTGTATTGCGGCGATCCCGGATTCGATTCCCTGCTCGGGCTTTCGTTATTCGATTCAGAGACCCGAGGCACTGGTGAAAAGGTAGCTTTCCATAAAATCCATAAAATGCTCTTTCCAGGGGGTTATATTGGTACATAACCTCCAGTTGCGATATTCACTACATATATGACGATAATCGATTGTAAAATAGTCGATTTGGCCATTGTCCTGTTGATCTGCAATATTCGTGTATTACAGACAATTTCAGGCCTTCAGTTTGACGAAACGCGCATTGTCAGCGTCGGCCGCACTTTGACAAGTAATATTGACCCTCCCGTGGTTCGTCAATATTTTTTCGATGTCGATCGCGCGCAGCGGAGGTGTGACGTGGCCGATTATTCGTCTGTGCCGTTCGCGGGCTTTTCTATTGTTGTCGTGACCTTAGTCTATCTGTCTCCCCATACGATGTGGCGCGCGCGCTAGTTATGTTTTAGAGAAGCAATTATTTTGAAATTGTCATTTTTACGGTTGCCCCAGGCAACACATATCGAATGCACACTCGGCGGGTTTCTTTGTGACGCAAAATATCGCGAGGGTCGCTCGTAAAACTCGAGTTAGTGGTCGAAAGAGTGTAGCTGGTGGCGCTGAACCTCCATGTTGTTGTTTTAGTGGAATCGTCAATTATAAATACGTATGGATTTGCTGCCGCGTGAATAAGGTGATGGGGGTTCTCTCGCAAAGATCAGGATGATTGGTAGCTCTGCATACAACGACGTTTGAACGATTGGTGCGGTAACGATGACGTAACAGTCATTCTCAAGTTGTCCTCGCTGATCAAAAGGAATATGCGCTGTAAAGTTCGAGCCCATATTGATTCGTCCTGATGGACGAATCAATTAATGGACGTTGATTGAGCGTTGATTCTGGGTATACCACGTAATAATTAATTAAAATTAATCGGCGTCGTAACGGAAATAAAATCGACATCCAACGATTCCAATCACATTCGAACAATACGGTATAAGACATGCGAGTATATAGAAATACTGCCAAAGGCATTCACGGCGCCGCCCAAAGGGAAACGAATGTTTTTTGCGGCTGTTCATATGTTTGGGTGGCAAAAGAGGGGAGGGACAGGTGCTCGTAGGCCGCGAGAGGACTGCTCCTTTTACCTGCTACCAGCCTTGAGCAACATTTCTTTGCCCCTGTCTAATTAGATAGCCTGCAGAATAGGAGGTGGGATGGTGTGTGTGTGTGTGGGGGGGGTTTGATTGTGACGGGAAAGATAGCACTCGCGAGTTGGTGTATAAAAAC
Organism: Melogona broelemanni; assembly: GCA_033995665.1. Lineage (NCBI taxonomy): Eukaryota > Metazoa > Arthropoda > Diplopoda > Chordeumatida > Chordeumatidae > Melogona > Melogona broelemanni. Next base: position 5,558 of record JAUJYS010005408.1, read on the forward strand.
GCGCAAAAACCTGGACAATTTGCCTCGTCAAATGCTGCAGCCGTGTGTGGACCGTGGTACGTTTCTTCCACAGACACGAAAAAGAGCTTAGGCGCCATAGGTTAGTTTACAACTGGGTGGTGGTCTAGTTGCTACGGTAGCGACACTCGGCGGTGGGAAGCTGAACTTTTATCGAACACTTTGAAAATGAGCATCTTCATTTTACGATATGTTTCAACCCTTTATCGTTATGAAAAGCTCTTATAATAAATCTTTCAAAGCGCCTATGGCGCCTTATCCAATCATAATGCACCCATTTTTTATTCGATAGAATAAGAGATTTAACTGTGGCATATTGAAAAGCGTTATCAAGAAAGAATCGCCCAAGAAGCGAGTTCGATCCCGGACTGAGACCTACATAAATTATTCCGGCGTGAAAAATGGCGTGCCTTTCTTTGGAAAAGAATTAAAGATTTTAGGCAAACATCTAGGTTTAGATTATTTGAATTATAATTTAAAATGATAAAGTGCCTGTATTTTGTTAGGTGCGCACGTTAAAGATCATTACCTAAGTAAGAAGCCTAGACTAGGCCAAAATTCCAAGTTACTAGGTCGAGACGAACACGTTCGTAAGTTTCCCAAACTGTACAAAAAATAAATTCAAAGTCAACCGATTGCATAAAATATATTATAAATCTGTGAAATAAAGTCCGGTAGTTAGACACATTTTATCCGTCGGTTACAAAAGATTGTAAAATTGCGTACGTACCGATGGCTCAGTGGGTATGACGACATCCTACGAAGGGTTCGATTCCCGGCGCAGGCTTTCGTTTATTCGTTAATCTGGAGTCCTGGCGTCACCCCTGAGCTTCCATTAGGGAGTCCAGAGCTTAGGGGTGGATCCTGTATCCTGGCTATTCCAGCTGTCATTCCCCATCCCTTCCCTTTCCTGCCCCTCGTACATCTCCATAGAGACATGAGGGTGCACTAATCCTTTAGTGCACTAGGCACTACAGTGATTTAAAAAATATATATTACAGAGGGCGCGTGTTCAGGTAAATGTGCCCCGTCTTTGACTGCTTAAATCTTTCCAACGCATTATGTGATCACCCTGAAATGTTTTTGCACGTGACAATATAAAGACTTGGCCTTTCTCTGTAATTTTTATTTTTTGGTTATTCGAATTGCCGTATAACTGAAAACAGTGGAACATATCCGAAGCCAAATAAAATTCATCGAATTGATGTCTGGTGCTCTAGGAGGAATGTCCCCTTTGTAGATCAATTTAATTTCATTCCTCTTTTCAAGCTGCTGGAGGTACAAGGTGGTTTTCTTGGCAGTGTGGATTGATGACTTGCCATGGTGAAATGTGACCTTCAAAAGTTCACCAGGATACAACTTCGGAACTTTAAGATTCAGAATCTTGTTGATGTATCGGCTGTAATATTCGGCATTGATTTTGACGTTTTTGGGAACTTTCAGCAGTGGAAGAGGGTGGCGTCCGCAAAGTCCTCCAACAACCATGAATCCATTGGTCCAGCTGTTTCGGCATCTCACCATCCATTTCTGAGGTGCTGCTGAATCATGGAAGACGTAGAAAATATTTTGTTGTCAATTAATTTGGCATGTAGGCATCATCCAGCATTACAATCAATTAGATCCTTTCACCCGCAAGGTGGCGCTCATACTGCTTCCGAGAGTTGACGTCCTGTTGGCACATTGTGTGGTTGGTGCACATTGCACATTCGCCTTAAAGCACCAGACATCAACGGTTTATGGTTCTTTTGAGGTTCAAGTCATCGTGGATGATGCTGTTTACGGAAGTCACCGATATTCCAGTATATTTGGTAATCTGTTTTTGGCTCATTGGATTAGAGGTCGATACCAATCTCTTCGTTTTTGTGATGTTAGCCATGGAGCGCACTGTTCTGGGTTTCACGCCAATGGGAGTTTTTTCAGCTTTCAATTTATTCTGACGACGGCCGGACCCCAACATTTTTTTTTATTATTCACAGCACAGTTCTCTTACTAACATTGATCCCATGCTTTTTCAATTCATAAACGATACAATTTGATGAATATAGTGGACATAGTGGATAGTGAACATAGTGGAAAGCATTTTTACTCTATGATTCACTGTTTTCACGGCGTATACGACGTGTACGGCGCCATTTTTTCGAATAACCAAAAACAAAAATGGCGGAGAAAGGGCAAGACTTCTTATTGTCACGTGGGAGATATAAGCAGTCAAAGTCGGGGCACATTTGTCTGAACACCCCATGTATACAACAAATGCAATATATATATGCTTTTCATCGCGCATGATGAAAGCGTCTTCTGAGTAAGGTAGCAGAGTTGTTCAGTAGATGGCGCTCTAAGTATTTAAGTATGTGATAAATCGGCGTGGTCACACACACACAGGCTTCACTTTTGCACCGGTCAGCGAATATGAACGGCGCACGAATAGAAGCCGAATATTATATTTAGCGAATCATGTCTGTCGGTGAGCTCCTCCTTGATTTCGATCGCTAGTAGTGAAGGCAGAGAAGTGGTGGTGATGGCAGTTCGTAACGTCCACGGAGAATGATTTTTATTATTCATGGAGCCCGAATGGAAAGTTTTTTTTCTCTCCAGTAAGTGGCTATGGGGGAAGGGAGATTGGAGTAGTGGTGGCGGTAGAGGGGAGGGGGAGTAGAGTGACGTTGGAAGCAAATGTTATTCCACGCTTCCCCGGTTGTCCCTCAATATCTTTTCCCCCCACCAAGTGGAATATTTTTCTGCGGTATATACGGTGGAGTGGATGATGGCGGAATTCACCGTGTTTGGTCTGGACCACCCTTCCCCCCCAGTGGTCGATATATTAAATTATAGAGTGCTGTGCCGAACCCGTCGGTGTCAGCAGCCCTGGGAGCTGGGTTTAGGGTCGTCAGCGGGATTCTGGGCCTCATCGGGAACCCCCACACCCGACATTCGCGTTCTCCACCCCCACAGCCCCCTCAGGTTATATTCCACTCCCCCCCCCCTGTAGGAGACTGCCAGGGTTGTTGGATTCAGTGGCAGGGAAAAGTAATAGGTCCGCAGCTTTTGTTCCGGCGCCGGATCGAAGATCGTACCCCCATCGACAGCTTTAGCACCTGCTAACCGATCGTGGGGTATTGTCTTAAGACGCGTTCGTGGTCAAATAACGAATTGGGCGAGTAATGCCTATTTATGGTATAATTTAAACGCGAATTTGTACATGGATTAACCATGAATGATCACAATCAAAGGTTAAGCATCGATTTGTGAAGCAGATAATTATACGATTTCCTAATGGTAATCGTAAGATTGCGGAGAAAATCGGTCATTTTTCTCCTAGCGCGGAATGTAGCTCAGAAACTGCTACTTTTGGCAACAATCATAATATTTTTTTCGAGTACCTGAAAAAAAGGTTCATTTCATATTGTAACATCGAATTGTTTTTCTGCTGGTTTCATATTTTTTTGTACGAGTAATATGATACACGAAGTGCTTAAATTCAACAAACCCGGAGGTCTCACGGATTATAAAGCATAGCTTAGTGCACGAATTCGAAAGTCCTTTTATTTTTCTGTTCACGCGTTTCGAAGAATTGTAAGATTTTTCTGATTAATTGCCTTTCAAAAATCTTTCCTGTTGGAAGAGAAGGACTAAAAAATTAAACTTCGGTCTTTTAATTCCCCACTGAGAAATACTTCAATTTTCACATCGTGCAGTAGTAGTAACAGCAGCGACTACAGTTTTACCCAACCCTTCACGCTTATTGCTAAATTAAATTATTAAACCATGCCGAGTCCCTCCTTTATCTCCGAACTCCACTTATCAGTCGTGGCTGGGAGCGATATACAAGGTTAATGAAAAGAGGGTGCCGGCTGGCTCGCCCGCTTGGGCAATAGGGTGTGGGGGGGAGGGGCAGAGCGCGCGCGCCGAAATTTCCATTTCAACGAAATTCATTCGAAAATTATCATAATTGAAAATTGCCGGGTGGATTAATGAGGACTGAATCGAATCCAATTAGTGTGATAGGGGAGGGTTCGCGCACGAAATCGTTTCGCCGCACCTACTACCCGTCATAGGCGGGTTTTACACGCGCATGTATATGGAAAACGAAATTAAAAGTTTAAGCCACTCCAATAGTCGATCGAGCTGACAATGCATGCAAATTAGTCGCATACGTAATAATGAATACGATTTGGGGAAATCCATGCTGGCGAATGGTAGTAGTGAGGGCCCATTATAACGATTTATTCGTAGAGTTCTGCTTTTGGAGCAGCCAGACTGACTTTTGAAAGATTTATTGAACTGAAATCCGAGGCCTTCTCCGCCTCAAGGGAGTAAGACGGTTTTTGCATAATCAAATATATGCACATGAAGAAGCATGATCGAACCTCGGATCCTGTCGTGTGTTTTTCGAGTGCAAAACCAATTTTTTGTTACCCCTTTTTCTAATTTCTTTCTTCGCCCTGGGGATGATATTCGGGACGAAAGTCATCTCGTGAGAGTTGTATGCTCATTTCATAGTTTGATGTCTATTTGGGAAGTGTGTGTGAGTCATCGATCCCCATTATGCATGCGTATGTTTTGGGTCTCGGGGATATTTATTGATGGTATATATGTACGGGCTGTTAGCGTCAGATATTTTTTTTGACAGGGCCGGTTAAACACATTTACATTGTTTTACTGGTCTTTTTTTCTTCCTGATAATGTTTTATTTATAGGATTTTTTTTTATTGTGTAAAACTTCTTTATTTTAATAGCATTCAGAATGGCATGTATTTTATATATTTATTTTTAATTATTAATTTTCTTTCCTGCAGTAACCTTCTTCTATTAAAAAAAAGTTTTTTGGGCATAATCTCGCGAAATTGTGGCCACTTTTTTAATTCAGCAAGGTTTTCGTAAGATCATATATATACAAGTACATAAATCTACTTTACTTTTAGAAGCGTTGACAAACAGTCTCGTACAGGTTAAGTTTTTTTTTTTTTTTGTCAAATCTGTAGAATCCGGCCCTGCGTCCGAGGAGACGCCTATAAATACCGACCACGCACTGCTTATTTTCAATCAGCTTTTTTTGTTGTTTCAAATTACCTTTGTGCCTCCTGTGTGTGTGTGTGCGCGCGCGTTTTTTTTCTTTTTTGGCTTCTCCAAAATTTGCAGCCGTTGCTACCAAGTTTTCTTTATAATCCTGGGCGAAAAAAGATATGGCGATGCGCATGTGATACTGGTCGCATGATCTAAATGAGACCCGCATCCCAGATGTGGCATAATTAACTCGATAGTTTATTTCATTTAAATCGATTTATTGACTTCGTTGCCATTGTAGGTATCGATCGTCAATATTTTTACGTGTATAGTAAGAAGTGTGAAACGCAATTAATGTGCCACATTTTATCCGAACATATTTTTGCCTGCTGGCATGAATGCCTTGAACCGTATTTGGAAACTTTTCATTCATCTAATACTATAAGAATGAAAATGGTGTCTGTCTGTGTGAAGCCAGCACGTGACCTAAACTGAATTTATACAAAAC
>JAUJYS010005409.1:0-11084 GCA_033995665.1 Melogona broelemanni
GAATAACACTACAGGAGGTTATTGTACCCCTCGCGTCGCTGGTGCGATATATGAGGGGCACATTCCAGTACCACAGACTCGAATAAACGAAAGCCTGCGCCGGGAATCGAACCCGGGATTATTACATTACAGAGCACAACATATTGCTTACCACGTCGAAATACTTGACCGGAATGTTGAAATTCGGATTCTTTTTGTAGTTCTGAATGACGGAAGATTGCAGAATGCGACCAGCGCAATCTATGTCCACTCGGGGACGGTTGACGCTCATCAGGTGAACCCTCTTGAGGTCGCGTAAGCCCCAGAAGAGAATCTGAATTTTCGAAATTATTTCACACACATATCATATTTGCATAGAGCTTGTAGTACGTATTTTATTCACTACATATTTGTCCGAAATTTTAAATGGTTCGTCAAGGTCAAGGACAAAACATTACTTCGTCGAACGCTTTACTTTCATTACGTGAATGATCATTATTAACACATATTGGTTAAGAGCAGAATAGAACTACCTCGATTCGATGGGAACTAAGCACAGGACGAATCCCCTGAGGAACTGGAAGACAAGGACCCCTATCGGTCATGAAATTGTTTGCTTTGGGTTCGGGAAACATGGGAACGTCGTCCGCTGAAGGTGACATCTATGATACGGAAAAAAATAGATCTCAGTAATTTTTAAGTCGCGTGTTAAAATACTCTCTTCTGTCACTTTTAATCTTGTCATTTCGAGATGTGAAAACATCATTAAAAAATACGCAAACAAAACATGTTTTGTAAGCAGAAATCTTACTTCCAACAACTCGAAAGCCGCCAATAGTTCTCCGGCCGAATCGCATCCTCTATAGAGCTCGTACCACTCCAGGCATGGAGGAAATAGCGGCTTGGCGTACGGCTCGTCGTCTGTTTTGACGTGAGGCTTGGCCACAACTCTGCCCATAAATTCTGCTTTACCCTGTTCGCAAATTAACCAAAAGGAATTACAAAGTGGTGAAGAAAATAATATGAATTCAATTAATGCGAATCAATGTTAAAGTAGTAAATGATCGACAAGTATTAAAACTGACACGTAAAATTAATAAAATGCTACTTTTGTGAAACAAGTTATAAAATGCAAACTCACCACTTTATCCTGATCGTAGATTTCGATGACGACCGGCGGTGGATTATCGCGTATGTGGTCCTTGTTGCCGTACACGACCAGATCGTGGAACACCAGCATCTCGTCCCAGGTCGGACTCAGTGTTTCGTCGATCACCTGCGTGGTGGCGCTCTGGTCGCCCACGACGACGCGTGCGAACGGATCGGACAGACCAGAGGCGTCTGAGGCGATCAGCGAGCGCGCCTCGTACATGTGCGCACGTAGCTGAAACTCGTAGCGCTCTGTAAAATGAAAACGAAATCGTTAAGTTCTCTCTTAAAGTTCATAATACTTTTAATTATTATTCAGACATTTGGCCCATTTAAAGGTAGCCTTATTTTTGATGGCTATTTACAGAAAATAACAATATTTTAATGAACAATTTGGACAGCTATGGCCAATCCGAAGCCTGATTAAATGTTACAAAATAAAGAAAGCATTAATTAAAAATTAAATAATTATAATAATTCGTAAATTTAACATAGGATTTTTTTTTACAAATACCATAACAAAAATAAATAAAGTTTCAATTGACAAACAACAGAAAACAGAAAAACATCGTACCTCTGTATCGAAGTGTCGTGGGCGGAGGCACCATGACTTTATCGATATTCTTGACGTCGGTCGTCTGGTCGTATCCTTTGGGCAATCCCTTCAGGCAGTTTTTCTTGTGCTTGGCCAGTCCCAGCCAGAAGTAGGCTCTCACCTTCCCCTGCACCGTCCATCCCGGCTGTCCCGTACCTTTTTTCCCCGGCAGCTGCTCCCCGGGACCATGCAAGGGATTAGACCACAAAGGCGTACAGTTGTGAAACATTTCGGTTGCCCTGTGCGCTAACACTAAGTGTGGTGGTGATATTAAATTGAAAAATAGGTGATAAAAGGTGACCAAAGTTTGATGAGAAAATTACTCGAATTTTCTTGCAAGACTATAATTATTTAGGAGGCAATATTTCCACTAGACGAATAATGTTAATCCAAAGAACAATTTATTTCTGTGCTTTATTAAAAAGTGTGTTCTATATATTTGAAAAAAAAATGTGAGTTAGTGAAAATTTTATGTAAATACTGTGAACCTTTGGATGCTGCATAGAATAAAATATTTGAACTTGTGGTTAACATTAATCATTAAGAATGAATTATTAGATAAAATATTAATATTTTTGATTTTATATTAATCTATTTACGCAGGATGATGATAAATCTAAATGCAGAAGCCAATAAAAAAATAAAAATTATTACTTTTAAAAAGATGGTCTTGAGCAGTCCACTGTCTTTTCCGCTTTCTTCTTCCACGATGGAGTACAAAAGATCCCGAGCTGACATTCGGTGGTAGGCAACGCGTTTTCCACCAGAGATCATCCAAAGGAATACATTTGGCAATGAATGTTGAGGCTGTGGAAGATGTTTGAAAACACGCAATGATGTCAAGTCACCATTCCTAATTTTAATTTGACGCATAATTTAGCGCGATATTGCAAAATGACAAATAAAATTTGAAAAATGCTAAAAATAAAATTGTGTCAGACATTGAACAGCTTACATCTTCTGTTAAAAAACGCAGCTTCTGAAGAATGTTCTGAGCCATCTTTATCTTGTCTTTGACGTTTTTCTTGTTCAACACTGGCAGCATTGATCGGGCCAGATTTCCAATATGGTCCTGTACACAAAAAGACATTAACAAAACTGACGAAATCGATTTTTCAAACTCGTCTTCTCGATCAAACACACACAGCAAATGATTACCAGCTCTCGTTGACATAACCTCTGCCTCTCTTTGTCCAATTTGGTCTTGACGCCCGACGACGAGCTTCCGCCACCTTTTACCACAGACAGGTATCGACTGTGTAACGGAAAAATAAATGCAAATATTTTATTTCAACGTGACAAGTCTAGCTTTATTGCGAGTATCACAGATGGCGCCACCTCAAGCATTTGTATCGCGCCATGCATGATTTCCTTTCTATAACGATTCATCCAAGTGGTCATGGATACCTAAATTACTTTTAAAACTTTCTATAACGGTCAATGATAAGGAATAAAATCATTTTAAAGGATGAAAAGGTAGAAGTATTTGCCGTTAACACTGAGTTAACACTATATCTTAAACATTGATACCAAAATTGGGCCAGCAGCACGAAATAACGCGAAACCCGCTGTACATTTTATAATGAAGAAGAGTTCGTAGGTGCCGTATGTTAATACATAAAGAAGAAGGGGCCCATGACCAAGAAAAAAACGGCAACAATTGTAAACGGATTTAGTATTTTATTATGTCATGACATAAACAAAATAAAAAAGGTTTAACAAACTTATTATACAGTGCTGGAAACATATACTGGATCAAGTTATACTGTACGGTGATGTTTTGTAACCACGTGGATGTAGTTGCATACACAGGATGACAATGCATGCGTCATTATACAGACTTGATCCAGTGTATGTTTCCAGCATGTATAATAAGTTTGTTAAACTTTTTTATTTTGTTTATGTCCTGACATAATAAAATACTAAATCCGTTTACAATTGTTGTCTTTTATCCTTGGACCACTTCATCTTTATGTACATTTTATAGCTGTTTCAATGTCTATCAGGGCCACTTTAAATTTAAAGTTAATAACGTAAATGTCTTATAAGTATATCGTTACTTGGTAAAAAGAAAGTGAAATTACAGCTAAAAGTTCACGAAAATAAACAGTGCGGAAACCAAATAAAACGTCTGTAGTAGCGTCAAAAGGAAGGAAAATCTTCTCTCGTGCACCATGTTTGAAGAAAGGGTGCGTTAACGGCATTTGTTATGCTATAAACGTGTTTATGGGCCGTAAGTCGTTTCAAAAATTTATTTGGTCGTCACGATTTGATTGTCAGCCTGATGTTGGCGAGGGTGAATTTTCAGTTAAAAGGAAATGTCTTTATTTCCCTAGAGAGTTATGTTATACTACGCCTTCTGCCCGGCTTCGCCCGGTTAATTTATATCACTCAAAAACCTCCCGTGTTCCAAATGATTGTGGGTTCGTCAGTTTTAAACTGTGTGCATAATTTTGAAGCTACAAATAATTTTAAAACTGTCGGATCATCCCCGGTAGGTATCTATCGGGGAAACCGGCTATCTCCGCGCACCATGCATTTGAAAAATGCCTCGGAATTATAAGCTGTGACTTACACACGCCACGCCCACCACTCTTCCATATTAGCACTGACGCGTAAGTATGTCCTATTGAGACATTACTTACAAAATATTTGTCCAGGAGACTTTGTGAACAATTTCAAGAATATTCAAAATTCAACAATGATATTTGAACATTCATTGCGATTTGCGAACTGTGCCAGATATAGCGTTGGAAAATGTAATAAATACCCGTACTATTTATTCACTGGTTTTAAACATAAACGCGTCGAGAGTCTCATGAAGATTTTTATTTGTCATCCCCCCCAAAAAATAACCCAATAGCAAGCGGAAATGAAAAACTGATGACGACCCGCAGACAATATCGGAGAACGTAAAAAATAAATTGCCCAGAGAACCGTAAATTCACTTGCACAATAAAAGTCAACGAATTTTACCCATAAAAATTGAACGAGCAAGTTACTTGCCTGCAGCCGCTGGCTAATTCCTCAAGGGATATTCTCAACTGCTTCTCAGCAGAGGAATTCTCCTGTTGAATCATGTACTGCACTTCCGAAAGATTTTCTTCCTGAACGAGGCGACAGAAATGTTTACTATCTTATACATTGTGTAATAGTCGAGATGTGGCGCTAGCCAAAAAAAAGTGTATCTAAAAAGCCAAGCACTTTTACAACATTTCAAGATGTTTATTTATTTTAGAGATCGACTTTTTTAGAAGCACATATACTTGAAAAACTCTAGCGAAATGATACACTGGCATGAAATGATACACTAGCATGTTGCAGAATATTTATTGAATCAAGCTGAAACTGTGAGACTCTTTGGCTACACCCTGTATACGCTAGCAACGCGCTCTACTGAAAGCTCCCCAAAATGGCTTCGTGTTAGACACCCGCGCAATCCAATTTGCCAACAGTTAGGGTGAATAAATTGCTTATTATTTTCCAAACTACTACTACGAACATTACAATTTCTTCTATCCTTAAACATGTTTCACATTTAAATTTACTAGTGGCGGCTGGTGATTTAATTTTTCGACGAGCATCACGGCACGGTGGCTTGTGCTTTCACTTTGCGAAGAGGCCGACTACGATGCATTTTTAAAACTTAGTACACATCGACTGGCAAATAATTTTTTCAAGGTTTTTTGATTTTCTTCGTATAATTATTTAGACCAGTGTTTATTGCCTTGCGCAGACATTATCACACCACATCCGCTATCGATTAAAAACAAAAACACGGACAACAAAATTATTTTTTGCGAATTTCATGGGAGGCCAGCCGCCACGTGTTCACTCACCAATCGGTCGGCCACTTTGGCGATGATATTAGAGTTGTGCAGCCGCCGCCGGTGGTCCTGCCAGGTGCTATACACGTACACGCAAGGCTTGCTGTCGCCGTAAGGCACGCTGAAAAAAACCCGGTCCTGAGAGATGGGGCGCATGGGTACGGTGGTGCTCTGCCAGCGTGGACCCTCGCTGGTCACCGCCTCCAGGGCACCAGCCTCCTCCGCCCCTTCGTCGTCCGACTCCTTGGTGGCGCCGCGGATGTCGCCCACGCCGTCCAGGGCGTTGCCAGCATTGCCTGTGTATTACAATCAAAATGCAACCCATGACAGGCTGGAATAAGAGAGACGACCAATTTGGCGAGACTTAAGCAATTGGAAACAAAATCTCAGATGACATTTTAAGTGAATTTAATTATAATTTATATATAATAGTTTCGCCAGTGTTGAGTAGGAAAATAACAGAAAAGTTCCGTTCCTAGGATCTGTTTCCTTTTTTTTAGGAACTCAGGAAGGCCTAAGTTTCTTTTCCTATCCATGCAGCTCCGCTATTTTCAAGAAGAAATTAGTTGAAAATATTTATTGGTGAATTTAATAAAATTCATCATTTTTACTCCGCACTGGATGAGATGGGCGATGATTCTACTATCGAATGTATCGTGATTGCCGATAGTGTGTATCCACATTATGTCGATGTGTTATGTTTTCCCAGGCTGTTGCCATGGTGACCATCTAGATTTCCTAATTTTGTAATAAATTCTCTCCTTATCCCGGGCGAAACCGGGCCATTTTCTAGTTTGTTTTTTTTTTGTTCAAAATAGCAACAGATGACGCTAATTTGTCAATAACCGGTTACAATCTAGCAACGCCATCAATTGAGTGACATAAGAAACCAATGCCTGACGCTGTCCGCTACTTTTAAAAGTTACAATGAAATGCGAGATTACTCTAGATTTTACATTCTCGTTGGCTTTTCCAATAGATAGCAATCACCACTAGCACAGACTGCCACGAGCTACCGATGATTGCTGAATTTCGCCTTTCAGCATGTTTTTCCAGAAGCATTTTCGTTTAGTCGCGTCAGTGAACACACGAATGTCAACCTGATTCGGCATTTAGGAAAAGTGCCGAAACATGTTTTTTTTTCCTGTATTGCACCGAGCTCTGAATGTCCCGCGGGATTTGAATATGAAGCGCTACTTGTTGTCCATTCAAATATTGGTTATTTACTAGTATACCGACTTTTGCAATCGTTTGAAAATTGTGCTTTGAGCAGCTTACCTATGGAAATTTCGAAGTAGATTGGTTTGTCGCCTATTCTCCGATCAATCATGTCGCTTTCCATAATCGTGGCGAAAAGAAAAAAGTCTTCTTGCCTGCCGTATGTACTCTGAAAAATAAAGTTTTAAAAATGGTAAAACTACTACCTATGGCAACAACACAACTGTTCGCTTTGACAAAATTATTGATTGCATAGAATCGATCGATAGATCGATTCAATATAACTGAAATTATATTTTAAATTAAAAAATGTATTTGCCTATTGGACATGTCTATGATTATTGAACATGTTATGATGTTATAAGTGCAGACAGAGATAAATATATAGACATAGACCGATTGCAGTCATGTCCCTCAACAATCGATAAATATCAAAACACTGTATATTTGTCAAATTGAATATAGACACAACCGATCACAAGCATGGGCTTTAACATCGATTGTGCCAAAATGCAATTGCTAAATTTGCTGTTGCTCGTAACATAGAAAATTTAAAGACGCAAACCGACCACAAACATGGGCCATAACTAATTTAATTATACGATAATTTTACGTATTTTGCGGGGTTTAGCCAATCCATCGTCGTTTTATCCTCGGTGCGCCCCGAGCTGCAGCCACAATCGATGTTAAAGTCCATGCTTGTGGTCGGTTTGTGTCTTTAAAATGTCTTAAATGTGTTTACTTGCAATATTTGTGGCGGTATTACCGAATATATATTTTTAAATTAACTAACAAAGGTAATGAACAAACATGGGCACCTCTATGATAGGCATGGTGGGTTCCACTTCCACTTCCGGGCATCCCATCTCCATGCTGTCCAGAATCTCAGTCTTGAGCGCGATGAGAATGCGACCTCGGTAGGACACGCCCTCGCCCAGACCTTCGTTCAGGTTGGTGTGCTCGTCGAAGATGGAAAAATCGCGGGTGGAGCCGTACAGGTGGACGAAGGCAGGTCCGAAGGTGGGAAGAAAACCTGCGCACAGTGACATCTAGCGGTTACTCACAGATTTTTATCATACAACACCGTTAATTCAACAGTCGCTTAATTATTTATTCATCGTAAATTTCACCATACAATATTACACTGATAAAATTATTATTGTTTCTCACCAAGAACAATTGCGATGATACAATTATTTTTATTTCTCACCTTGCAAAATCGCGATAGCAAAATTGCAATTAAAAAAATTTTTTTATATAACTAAGTTAATACAAAGCAAGGGCATAATATCTAATAAATATATCCCATAAAACAACTTCCAAAAAACTAATCAATAGGCTATTTAATAATGATATTGATATGTATATATATAAATGATATGTTGAATTTGCGATACACAGTATTTAGTATTTTTCCTATTCAAAGATATTGCACGGTATCTAAACAGTTTGCTCGATTAAAAGTTGAAACTTATGAATGAGATCCGTAGTAGCGATGGTATTAGCCACATACATTGTGGCCAAATTGAATTTCACCATTGACACCTGTGACACTCTGTACACGCTGGTCTATAAAACATTCGAATTGAACCCGAACATTAGCACCCAAGAAATAAGACCCTCCCCCCCTCACCTCGCGTTACAGATCAAATATATACCTTTCTCTCCTTCGTTGGATATTCGAGCCAGCTCGATAAAATGCGTTCCTATAACTGTGTCGTTGACGGAGTCGTTGTCCCGCAGTTGTATCTTGATGCGCTGACACAGAGGCGGAAACATTTCGGTGAAAACGATCTGTTCGTTCCACACTGGCTGATAGCAATTCTTTTTTACCGTCGTTTTGCCCTATAAAAAAACACAACCACAATTTGAACAAAAAAGGCTTAACACTCTGAGGGAGAAGATCGATTCTATTTCTGGTGCGCGGTTAGCGGAACAAAAGGTGACGATGCATATTAAATACTCCGAGAGTCATAAGTATGTGAACCCCAGCCGTCGTAGCTCTATAACTCCGTAATTCAACTAAAAATGACCGGATTGTTATGAAATGTAGCACAATCAGTATGATTTAATTAAATACTACAGTATGATTAAAGTTTTTTAAACTAAAATTTACCGCTACAAATTTTGCATTTTATAGGTGTATAGGTGGCGCTGCATATGATCAACTGGCGCGCACTGCATTGTCTGCACTCTGCTGTAAACAATGGCGTTCACAGAGGAAGACAAATTTGCGATCAAATTTCTACGACAAAATAAAAGTTGTGGTGCAAAAATACCGCTCAAAATAGCTCACAGGTTCGCATATATTTACTCTATTTGTGTGGCAAATTTCATAGAAATCCGGTCAATTTTAGCTGACATATAGAGCTACGGCGGGAGAGGTTCGCATACTTATGACTCACGGTGTAGAACGTCTTTTTTTTCTCGTCAGGTTGACGGGCAACGTAGGAGATATGGGTGGGACGAAGGACAAAGATTGCGAATGATTAGAGCCCGAGTTGCTGAATCCCACTGAGGCTTACCGTAAAGCCGGCGAAAGAAACTTGCACGTAGGGGTCGACCAGATCTTGGGCTTCTCCGGTGAAGGCTTTCTTGACGTTGGCCACGATTCCGGCGTTCATTCGCGGAAGTCCGTCGGCCCGGTAAATCCGGATGATGAAACGGGCGCGCTGCCTTTCCGCCGGAAATCCATCGGGAATCAACAGATTTCTAATCAAAGTCGGAATCAAACAGATCATCAAATGAAAGTAGAAAAAAATCAAGTCAAGTGAATGTTTTTCTTATATTTCAATAAAATAATGTTGCATTTAAATGGATTGAGATTAATTGAGAAAAACTGATTGAACGTAAATAAAATCAGTGATTTAAAGTCCGATAGCGAGACACATTTAATCCGTCAGATACAGAGGAAACAAATACACGAGCTTTCGGCTGTGACGCCTTCTTCGTCGGTGAAAAAAATGAAAATGAACATGGAAACGTATAGCAATGAACTTCAAATTATAGACACGCTCATGTCTTGGACGCGCGTTTTGTAATTAACACAATGCTTCTCTTTTTTTTTATATGAGCCGATTGGCGTGTTCTTTTATCATCGGGGAGGTGACCGTTGTCCAAGCAGTGTGTGGTTTTCGCTGTTAAGAATTGCGATTGTTTTATTTCGAGTTGATTCATTTTTTACTTTTCCAAGATCATTTATATAAATTTCTGTATCACTCCTATTGCTTAGCTTAGACAATGTCCGTGAGGCACATTTTCTACAGTTCCCTAATATCGAATAAAATAACGGAATCGAAACAGGGATCGCCGAACCGCAGCCGGTGAAATACCGTTGTCTTAAGTTAAGATAAATACATCACATTAGTATGTTTGGCTAATTTATTAGGTGTACTGGTTAAGTTACTTGCATTTTTATCTGCTTACTCTTAATTGAACTTGAACTTAACTAAACCAGTTGTTTTAAATTAGATCTCATGTCACGTGCACGTCGTGCATTGTTGACTAAATGGTCAAATGGTTACTGAAGGCATGTTTCGAAGAAGGAAGCAAAGATAACCTCTCCTTACGGAAGACACCATAAGGCTTGATCGCTGTGATAAATCGACCTAAACCTAAACCTTCTTTGAAATTTTCGGTCTATCTGCTTCTGCTGGTATATTTTGTGCGTGACTTATGATGCGGGTCAAAGTATCTGATAAAACTGAAGATCACGTGATGGTGAGACCCATTTTCTGTATCTCGTCAAATTTATTTTGAAAAGAGTATTCGGTGCTGGCTATTTTTTGGACAAATAAGATGTTGCAAATTGCTGAGCTCGCCAGCAATTTCTTGTGATTTCTTTAACCGATTATTTTCATCTCAAATAGCCTCGTAAGATCCTAAGTTCGTAGCAGGTATTCGACAGTCTAAAGCAACAAGTTTCTTTCGGAATTTCCTTTGAAATTTATTTTGGAAACATTATTCGTTACTTGCTATTTTTTGAACAAATAAGGTGCTTCAAATATCTGAGCTCTCCAGCAATTTCTTGTGATTTCGTTTAACGTCATCTGCATTTCAAATAGCCTCGTAAGATTATAAATCCAGGTATTCGACGTTTTAAACCAACAAGTTGCAACAGTTTCAAAAAATTCTTGGTCGGTGACAACTGACGGTAGCTTTCGAAAAATGATTTAACAAAATCTATTTTGAATTCAGTGTACGATTTTTGCGAATCGTCACAACTATCTTGCGTGCTAAGTGCGGCCTCCGTGGTTCAGTGGCTATGGTCATTGACTACAAAGCGGGTGGTCCCGGGTTCGATTCCCGGCGCAGGC
>JAUJYS010005410.1:0-11083 GCA_033995665.1 Melogona broelemanni
CGGGTTCGATTCCCGGCGCAGGCTTTCGTTTATTCGATTCTGTGGTACTGGAATGTGCTCCTCACACATTGCCACAGCGTCACGAGGGGTACAATAACCTTATGTAGTGCTATTCACTACAGTGATTCGGAATAAAAAAAAAAAATTAAATTCATTGGAGATGTTATCTTGCCATTGCTCAGCAGCCTGCAATATTTCGAATTACAATTCGAAAATTGTACGTGCCAAAAAACTTGAACGCCAAAGCGATTCGTGTTTTGTTTAACACTTTGAAAGTATTTCGGGGCAAAACATGGTTAAGAGCCATAAAATGCTCAAACGTTTTATTTAGAAGTGGATTGAAAAAATTCAAATGGACAGACAACCGTAAAAGATGCACTTAAAATGCGGCTTAAAATACCAACTGGGCCAGTTGTTCGAGAGAGCCCTAAAGCGCACTTCCAAATGGTTTTGGCGTAATGCTTCTTCAAAAATGGAATTATTGAGTGATTCATAAGGGTTGATATCATCTGAATACAAAATTTCATAAAAATTCACGAAGCACTTCTATTTCGAACAAAAAAAATATATATTCCTGAAAACGTGTTGAACAGCCATCGAAAATCGAGAGACTCGATGCACAAAATTCATACATACAATAACGCAACGACAAATTTCCCTTCGCGATTTCGAAAAATTCTGATTAGCTCACCTTGAACCTCAGGACTGGTAGGCGGCGTGCGACGTCGCCGCTTGATGTCGCTAACAGTAGTCAGACTCCAGATGTTGGGCACGCCCACCTTGTCTACGCTGATGGCCTGGGTGGTGTTCCTAAAACATGAAATTGACGAAACCAGCATTTTGAGTCCCAATGCAACATGAGTGTTGGCCGGGATTTGTGAATGGACTAAATGAGAGCTAAAAATCGCACCTGGTTTTGGTCAGCACCGGGCACTTGTTATGCTTGACACCCTCGTCGCTCATACTCAAGGAATACAACGATGCCAGATGACTCAGCTTGAAACAAACATAAAAATTGGCAAATAACACAATGACATTATAAAAATTGTTTCCGTCAGTCCTGAACTGGAAAACTCACAATTGGATCTCAGATCTAGAGTGTGTACTTACCTGATCCATTTCTGTTTTCCTCATGTGATGTAGCCGCAATCTGAAAAGGGAATGCAAACGGCTTTATTACCGCATTACATTATAACTCTGATTTTATTAACATTTAATATCGCAGTCGCCGCATATTCAGAAATTGAAAGTGCGGCGGCACTCACTCGTTCTGTTCTGGATCCTGCAGAAACTTGGAGATCTTCTCGTTCATCGACGAGACAATCGAAAAACCGGGTCGCTAAATGTTCAAAAATTAAAGGCGATTTATTATTTACGTATCGGCTGCATGATACACATTTCTGGATATTAAATCGATGAGCACTAACGTTGACCCAGATTTTAGCGAATTCAATTAAATGTCTCACCCGGTCTCTCAGTCTTCGTCTCCCAGCTCGAATCTCTCTGCCGGGCTGCACAAAATGAGAATAGACAAACCTTTTATTTTAATATTATGTGAAAGAATATAAAAATAATGTTGGTAAGAAATAAAAAATTCGATGTGCCCAATATACACATGTAATCAAATAAAATAATTTTTTTAAACAAAAACAGTGGACACATCATCAAAACCTGTGCTCCCAATTAAAAGTGCTGATTAATTCTGGAAGTATCGGTCGACAATTGAACCCACGTCAGGGGTACAGCAGTTGGACGCGCAAACCACTGCACCAAAACAAACCTCTGTGAGTCGTTTAACTTGTGCTTTCTCGTATAGTAACCAAAGCCCACATTAACATTAAAAATTGACTAATTTGAAAATTTTATTCTACTGGATTTAATTACGAAATGCTAAAGAAATTTAAATCACGGATGATCAATTCGACCAAATATTAGCCAGTATTATCGCAGTTCAGATACCAAGCAGGACATTCTTACCACGTTGGTCAAGCGGCAGACCCGCGCGCAAAACGCCTGCTGCGCCTCGTACGTCATGTGCTGGAAGCTGCCGGCCAGAATGGATTGGAAGGCGGAGGCCTTGTCGACCGCCCCGCGACTGCCGTTCTCGTTCTCGTCCACCGTCTGCCACCAGGACGGCGTCGCGCCGGGAATGTCCACGCCACCATTGTGCTCGGCCTCGTGGTAGAAGTCGCTGTGCTCGTCGTCGCCCTCGCGACCCTCGTCGTTGGTGTAGATGCCCGTGTCACTTTCACTGCTGCTCAGGCTGCTGCTGCTTTCGCTGGAACCAGAAAAACAGGGGGGGGGGGGTCACATTTTGTTGCGCCAAACACGAGAAATAAAAAAGGCACAAATGAGCGGTGCGAATTTTTTTAAATTGCAAGTGGCCCTAAAAAAGGAAAGAGCGCGCGCAGTGCGAATTTTTTAAAAATTGCAAGTTCCACCTAAAAAAAAGGAAATAGCACGAGCAGTGCGAATTTTTTTTTAATCGTGTGTCACCTACAAAAAAGGTAAAAGCACGCGCTGTGCGAATTTTTTAAAATTGCAAATACTATTTAAAAAAGGAAAGAAGAAAAAAAGGAAAAAGCGCAAAGCGCTGTGTGAATTTTTAAAAATTACAAAAAAAAAAGGTAAGAACTCACGTAGTGCAAGTTTATTTAAATTGCGAGTAGCATACTGAAAAATGAAAAAATGGCGCACAACGACAAATGTTCAAAATTGCAAGTAGCACCATGAAAAAGAAAAGAGCGCACGCAGAGATAATTTCTTTTCATAGGCGTCCATAAATTGAGAGTGTCAAAAAGAAAGTCACAAAAATAAAAAATAAATTTAATTTTACTCAAGACTTAAGACTACGTTTGCATTTGGACTGTGGTGGGTATCAATCAATTAAAGTCAACAATGCAAATCAATAACTCACATGTTGGCCAGATAAAGCGTCTCCTCCCCAAACTCCATGCCATGCTCCAGCGCGGCAAGTTCGGCGGCTGTTCGTCCCTGGCTGCCGCGCGGCAGTCCGTACCGCAAAGCGCCAGACGTGCCCCCCGCTCTCAGCGGATCCTTGTGGTGAAAGTGACCGGCGGCCGCGTCCACGCCGGCGACGCTGCCGTCCCCCTCCAGCAGCTCCACGCTGCGCTCGCGCATGCTGTGCTTGCGCTTGCCGGGAAAGACGGGCGACACGGCGAGCTCGGCCTCGCGCAGCCGGAAGGGGTTGGAGGGGGTGGCCACCGGCGCCGATTCCTTGCGACGGTGGGGCGGCGGCGGTGGCGGGGGCCAGGAGGCGCCCGGCGTCACCACCATCCCACCTACCTCGGCGATCGTCGGGTCCACGGCCATGCGTTTGAACTTCCGCTTCCTAAAAGTAGAATCAAGTGGACGAAAATTCGTATTAATTAAAACAGTTCGGATAAAACTAGGCTTTACCGTCAAAACCGTGTCATTGCCCGAGATCACTTCGTATTCGCTGGCAAGCAGCCGCGGCACAGAATAACTATCGCCAAATTAGCCGCGACCAACAATGAGGTCCGCTCATGATCCACACAAACTAAAATTATCACGGCCTTGGCCAACCACATTCAGGAAATGTGCCGAGGTGCTTCGTCGCATCTTACCATGTCATTAAAAAATAAAAAGTGCAACCAAAGTCGGCACTGCAATATCCGCACAATATAAGTAAATCCGCGCGGATTTAGATCCAGTCATCGAATTTTCTCTCAATTCGTCGCCATATCGCCGCGGGCAAATGATCGGAAAATACGGCACATAATTGGGTGCTTACCGTCGATGCGGCCGAACGGGCGAGAAATTCTCGTTGACCGAGTCCGACTCGGCGAAGCTGGCCACCAAGGGCAAGTGATGTCCAGCCACCAGCCGCTGCACGCTGGCCAGCGCGCGGTGACCACTACTGCTGATCTCGTCCGAGTCGCTCTGCTTCTCCCGGCCCCCTCCACAACCATCTCCTCCCGTCGCGCTGCCCCCAGCCGCGGTCAGCCGATAGGTGGCACCCCCGGCGCCGCCACCATCCTGACCACCACCAGCACTCACCCGCCCTTCATTATTGTTGTCCATGCTGCTGACCGACTCTTCACTGGATAGAAGGACAGGGTCGGGCGGGGTTAGCGAGCACTGGGCTAGCAGGAGGTTGAGTTTGGGCGCGCGGCCGCTACGTCCGCGCCGTTTGCGTTGCTGACTGTTGGCGTGGTAGTGATTATGGTGGTGGTGGTGATGATGGTGGTGGCCGTGGGGGTGGCCGAGGGAGAGGCCGGGGGCGGCGCCGCTGACGGAGCCGCCCAGATGCTTGCCGGCCGCCGACTCCTCCAGGGCGCGGCTCAGGTCGTGTGCCAGCTCGTCCATCTTCTGGAAATCGCACGGAGTGAGCACCCGCAGCTTGGCAAAGTCTCGGATGATGCTCTTGTCCATGGGGCGGGTTTTTGATCTGGAATTGGGGATCCGAATGGAACGAGTGAGTATACAGGGCCCAATTTAAAAAAAATATGGCAACTGTTTAGAAATCATTTGCTGCCTGCCGACACATTTGTTTAGATTAATTAATTTACACCCGAATGGAATGCAGATTTAGATTGTTAAGGGTGAGCGATGGCAACAAAAACCATTGATGATCATCGAATGAACAGTTTGCGAAGGCCACACATTTGACATTCAAAAGTTGACCGACACTTTGGGTCAGGGCCGTTGCTTCAAAATGGCAAACGCTCAACCGGTCATCATGTGGCGACAATTTTTTTGACTCATTTGATTGCGACTGAATCGTCTCATTTGTAATAGAAGTTCTGGTAATACGGTAATTTTATGAAAAACACCATTATACTGGTTGTAAAATATTTACATGACGATTTCATACTATTGCGGGTCACCCTGTATCCCTGCCCTAGCTTGCTGGTACATGTAGTTAGGAATACGAAATTGTCAGTGTTGCGAGTTGGGCAATATAATTGAGTAATTTCATCTATCCAGCTGATGAGCCATGTGCCAACATTGGGTTCTGTCAAATGTGTGTACCGGTATTTAACAAACTGTATAGGGCTTATTGCAAGAGAGTTTGCCTTATTTAGGTTGCTACAGAAAATAATCTAGGCCCCTTTTGAACCACAAGCCAATTTATCAATTCCTTTGATTTAGATTTGGATTATTACCGCGCCTGAAACCACGCTTTGATTCCAGTCATTCAGTTTTCTCAAGAAACCACGAAAAAGGCTTTTCTCTTTTGATGTTTTTCGCAAAATAATGCTTTTACGAATCACCTGATTAATAAATATTTTTTGTCAAACCATAGCAAACAGGAAACCACTAACCAAGAACTGCAGCCCTTAGCTTGTTGGACCCTTAAAGTCCTTCGATAATTGGGGCGTTTAACATTTCATTTGATTGGCACACCAAACTACAGCATTTTGCTCCCATAGAAGACTAAAATATGTGCGAACCCATCTCGATGGACTTTGAGAGAGCATTGAGCATAGCAAGGAAGGCGTCAGATTGGGGGCATAAACAAGAAGGCTTTCTGAGGTTAAATCCAAATACACACTTACATGAGACGCTCAAAACGACATAGAGACATCCATTTGCATGTCGACGACTTCAAATCCAATAAAAGCACGAAAGAAACGTTAAAAGTGACCTATTTAGGTTCAACAGGACGTTGCTCACCACAGCTGATAATCTGCAAAACGATGATGGGCGATACTTACTGAACTTAGTGCACTATCGATATTCGAATTTAATCAGGACCACGATTACCGCCATTTGTTCAAAAGTGGATTATGGAATAAATCGCCAATATTTTCCAAACTAAACACTTGCATTTCCCTAGAGAACTGGTTATTTGTAATATTTGAAAATCTATTATAGGATAAATGAAATTAAACGCTGTTAAGACGTTCAACAAAAGCGCCTTCGACATAATTAATACAAAAGTTTTGTCTGCACAATTTAGATATTCACTTGTCTAATTTTTGACAGTCTAGTGGGCGAGGAAGTTTATCCGATTTTTATATTTCCAGCAGCTGAAAAACACCAATGATTTTAAACGTGTTTCTTTCTTCATTTGTTGAACAAACACTTAGGATCCAGACAATACCTATCGACAGAACATGCGATCATTAGGCGACTGTCAAATGCATCGTTCCAGTTATTTCTCAAGTTACATTTTGCAACTAACAGGAAGAACTTCGCTTGGCACAACTGGAAACTTGGCCATTGGACCATGTGAGAGTGGTCACCATTTATTCATAGTTTTTCCTCCAATGACAAACATTGGGTGCTAAACATGTATAGTCGACGACATCATAATATTTATTATTTCACGTAGTTTTGTCTAGCCGACACAAAAATGACATTCAAAGTTTGCATAGCCGAGGGAACGCTGGACGTTCTTGCTGTTCAAAGAAATTAATGGCATTATTGAAAAGTCATTAAAATATCGAGGGTGTGGTGACATGGTGATATTTTTCTTACAACTCTATTTATTTTTCAAGTCGATAGATAATTAAAAGTGTATTTAAGTGATTAAAAGAAATACAAAAATAAATAGTACAAACATCACTAAATCGTGCCACTTAGTGTAAAAATATGCTCACGTGTTCGAAAGGGGGAAAAGTTCATATATTTTAGACCATATTTAAACTAATGGTGGTAACATTTCAAGTAATACTTGTGCAGTCGCCAAATTACCACAAACTCAAATCATTAGTTGAGTTTCAAGAAACAAATACTTCTTTGGCCAGCAAGATAGTGTGATGCATGCGTTCCTGTGTAGGAGCAAACTTTCATGTCGCCGACTATAGAGTGGTAAACGAAGTTTCTTCATAAAGAGTTCAGTCAATTGGGGTAGCATGGCACCACCAGTGTACCAAAACTGAAATTTTGAAAATCAAACAAAATGATTCATAATTATTTTGTGAAAAAAAAAGCTTTTAGCTTGCAATAAAAGATATGCTTTCTCGTAATTACACAATACAACGCAGTTGCAAATAAGGACAACGAAATCAAACAAATAAGCAAGACTTTGCTCTAATGAAAAGATTATCATTAGAAATTAGTCTTATTTTCTTTTAAAGACAATAGCTGTTAAAACAATAAATGGACTCTGGTCAATGTTAGGTTGATGGACCATTCAACCACAATTAACTGTCTCATTAAAAATCCCTTTTGACATACAGAAAAAGGCTCAATTGACCACACGATTAATGCAAATGAAATAAAAAACTGGTCACAGAATAACATACTATTATATTCTGTGCTTGAGTGTTAATACGAGCCTACAAGGTTACAAGTGCAAATTCTAGATGACAGACGGGCGTCAGTTTTGGGGTTAAATCAAACAAGTAGCAATGGGTGCGCTAGCTAATTAAAGCGAATCACCTATCTCAAGCATTGTGACCAAGACACTTGTGTCAAGAAGGGGTGCAGCACATAAAACATCCCAGATAAATATTACTAGGGCCCACGAGCGCAGCTGATATCTTGTTGATTCCAAAATAAGTGTGGCATTCTAGAGATCTCCAAAAAATGTACCGTTCTACCGATCGAGGATACAAGCACCGCTTCATTCAAGCAGGTCTACATAGCAGCAAATTAATTATTAACCGGAGATTACCAAATGATTTTAAAATAGAGATCTTATGGAAATGGTGATGAAATTCGTCCGGACATTGTAATGGGCATACAAGTCCATTTTTTTTCCATTCGTGACTAAATCGTGGTGCTGGTAATCAGATACCGGTCCTAGATTCTCGTAACTCATTCGCAAAAACCACGTCCAGATATATTCACAAAAAATCGAGCAAACTTGCAATTAGTCCTTTTAAGCAATTCCGCGTTCTTCTGTATAACATTTCGAATGTAGTATAATCTTGTATTGCATCTGGTTTCCAAAGTAGAATACTAGTGTTCCACAAATGTCCCCAGCCAGGGCTCGAATTTTCTTCCGAAACTATCCATTGAAGGCTGTCTCTCTCTCTCTCATCTCATCGCGTCAATCAGAAATGTTTAGTAACACATCGTTTAGAGTGCACGCAGGTGCTTTCAAACTAGATGCTAGGGGGGTTATTCTGGACACAATAAAAAAGATACAAAAGGAGTTGCGTTTTGTGTGGCAAAAATGATGGCAGGTGCAGCAAAAGGGATATGTCACCGAATATAGCTTAATAATATGGCGACGAGGTAATGACAAGCTCGACAAACTATGGGCGGTGGGGTCCCCCGGCAAGTGTGCACAACACAATTTGACAGTAGTAGGATTTTTTTTAGCCCGCACAAGTCTTTTTTTTTTGGTTTTCTTTTTTCCGAGCTTGTCCCCAGATAATGCGGCTGTGGTGGTGGTGTTGTTGTTGTTGGTGGTGGTGGCCCAGACCAGTGTTGGCCAGTGTCCCGCGCAGGCACATATGAATCCCGCCCTCCCCTACGTACAATGTCTGCTCCTTTCACTGGGGCCGGGGCCAAGCGGATTTTTATAAACACGGGACTTTGGGTGGCATGGCTGGCTTCGTCCCTGTCTCTGGACTCGGGTGGTGGTGTGGTGGGGGGACGACCGGACTAGACGCACGCTTCAACGTTACGGCCGCTCTGGGCACCGGCCACCAGGTGCACGTGCATGTCCTCGTCTAACAGAAGATTAGACACACAGCCGACCAGACCGACCTGATGTCGGCCGAGAGTCATGGATGACACGTCTGGAACGCCACCTGGATTTTCAGAGTGAAAAAGGAAATTGGAATAATAATTTCTCAAAAAAATTCAAAATTAAACGGCTTCGCGCTTATCATAAAAATGTGAAGGCACGATTTCAAACGGGTTGTAAAAATCTTCTCTCGAGAAAGTAGAGCTTATGGGTGCACTGCGGATTAGTACCAAAAATACTGGAGATGCAATTTTTTAAACATGAATATAATAAAAAACAATAAACAGTAGTTTCTAATGCCACTTGCGAATGACAATATTTGAAGAAACGTTATACTCACAAAAAAAAAAACGTTGTTCAACATTGTTATCATTTTGTTGGCATTTATGAAATTTTTTTTTGCTTAAATTAATAATGTCGAAAGCAAAGTTCGTACGCTAAAAAAGTTAGCAAAAAAATGAGATGATTTTTGGATTTCGGTGAATAGCGTCGGCTTTTTTTTTTTGCAAAGACACGCAATTTGAAATGCAATCGTAAAAATCCAAGGTTTATTTACCCAGAAACAGGCCGGTATCAGTATTGACCTGACTCAGCGGTCCAGGTGACAGAACGTCGAAAACGGGACCACTGTCCACCTTCAGTGATGCGTTTCTTTCAATTCTGTGTTTAAGAATAAAAATCAGGCAATCAACAAGAATAACTCGACAGTGAAACTATCTTAAGTAATCATAATACAATCTAAAATAGTTAAATACATTGTTTAATGGAATCTTAAATACAGAGCCTGTTAAAAGAATGTTATCTCAAATTACTAGTATGTCCGTAACTGCTCTTTATTGAGCTTCCACTATAAAATATTTTGTCACAATTGCCACCAAGAAAAATAAAATGTAAAAAATAAATAATGTAATAAAATAATAATAATAAGGTAATAAAACGATAGTGTAATAATAAATACGTTAACCCAGTGCATCCCAAACCTTTTGGCTCGCGCAGCCCTTTTTATAACCAAATTCAAGGGCGGAGCCCCTAACAGGCAAAAAAAAATTCATGGCGGAGTCCCATGCCATACAAGTTAATAACGTTCGAATTCAAGTCAATGGCGTTTTATTATTTTTATTATTTATTTTATTTTCCAGGAGTAGCCGCTGAGTCCCTGGGATTTTTTTTTATCAACGCATGGAGCAAAACATTACAGAATCAAATGAAACAACTGGGCTTCGCGGAGCACAGTTTGAGAAACGAGGCGTTAGCCAATAATTAAAGGTGTCACAAATTGTATATATTTTTTAAGGAGATAGGCGAACAAGGTCATGTCTTACCGCCAAGCCTTGACTGTGTGCCATTGGCCATCGGCCACCTGCGTCGTATTGTCCTGGACAAGTACCTCCCCGCTGCCCAGACTCAGGCGCAGCTGGACGAATCCGTCGTGTAAGGCAAGAGATATAAAGTCGGACGTCCTTCTCGGCTCCTGGTGCCCGCTCCAGAGGAGCAGGCCCTCGGGCGATTTACTTTTGAAGCGGATTTTAATGTCGAATTGGCGTCCCGTAATTCTGAAAGAAATTCATTGACGGCATTTTCGTATTATTTATATTTCTAAAATATAGTCTGGATATAAATCGCATCCAGCTTAATGAATCATGATCAAAATAGAAATGCCGAAACATATTATTTACGCACCTAGATATAATCTCTGGACGTGTAAACCTTAGGAAGCTATTCCCCATGAACATTGGGAACGTCAAGTTTTCCCGGATTTCTAAAATCAAAGGCAAAAAACATTTTAGAAACACAAAAAACAAACACGTACTGTAAGCCATCTACCACCAGAGTACAAGTAGTGGATTCGTCAATCGTTTAAGTCTGTAACGTCACCTGTTTGGCATCGACTGCCCGCGAATCCCAGGTGGCAGTGGCAAGTGAAGTAGTCCTTGTGCGGCGAACAGAGGCCATGGTTGAGGCACGGCCGGTTGATGCACGGATGATTGCAGTTGTCAACGTTGACGCCAACCAAGGCGGCCTCAAACAGCTTGAGTGGTTTGCCGTTGATGAGAACCTGTATGAAAAAATAGCTTCAGAGGCTTGTGGTTGGAAGACAACATGATTCGACAAACAAATCCGATAATGACATCCTTCGTATTGGAACTCGATTCTGTTATTATATTTTTTCATAATTTTTTGGCTTAATTTGATTAAATTTTAGTTGTTCAATGACCACTGCGTTCCTATGAAAATCGGTAGGCAAATTGCATTTGAAATTAATCTGGTTTCAATTGCCATTTTTATTTTTATTTTTGACAATCAATGATCGTCATCACTAAATTCAACACGACAGGATGTTTTGTACAGTGTTGGGTAGGAACGGAACAGAAAATTCCCGTTCCTAGGAACTGGTTCCTTTTTTAAGGAACGGAGGAACGCCTAGGTTCCTTTTTATTTTTGAGGAACGGG
>JAUJYS010005411.1:0-11018 GCA_033995665.1 Melogona broelemanni
AAGACAAAATCTGGTAGTAAGTGTAGTTCACATACTCTCCACAGTGACAGCGGCGGTTCGATGCGCAATACAAATTGAATGCGAATGCGAATGTGAATGCGAATGCGAATGAGAATGCGAATGCGAATGTGAATTCGAAAAATAAATAAAATTAAGAGTTAAATCGGGCAACAAAATTTAAATCATACGATGAGACATTCGCCAAACTTAACAGTTGTGGCGAAATTGTTGCATCGAATCATTTATATAATTTTACATTAAATTACCCTAAAGTTGAACAGGTGATAAATATATTGCTGAATAAATGGGCTATTCAACTTTCGAATGAGCCTCTCATCCAACTTGGTTTATGCGGACTCGAGGCTCAGGAGGTGGAAAAAACCAACGCTTATCACTGTTTGCTCTAGTTTATACTACCTTAACCCTCGAGTTAACAGCTGTTTGCCTAATATCAGTGTACACTCCTGAGCCCGTGTTTACTTTCACAATAAAGGCAGCGAAAAAGTTTCGAATACCTTCAAGTATAAGCTTCGAGTCAAAACCAGATAATTTTGATCAAAGTTCAAGCGTAAGTGCCGAAATGAGGAAGGTGACTCAACTAGTTTGATTGGCACTTTCGGTATTAACGTGGAAATATTAAAAAAAACAAGTTTCAGTAAAATAAATCAATCAACCAGGTTACCGGAACACAGGTAATGTCCACTGATTATTAATGCAACTAAACATCTAATGATGTCCTTGTTAGTGTGATCAAATCATGAAGTTCCATGTGATAAGTGTACCTAGCCTTGATTTTGTTCTGTTCGCATATCGCACGGTCTGTACACGCACGATGCTCTATTGTTCGTTATTGTCGTCTCATTTAAAAACGAACAGAATCGAAAAAGTTCGAAAGGGCGAAAAGGAGTAATACCAATACCACGCAACTACTTTAGTACAATACGAAGTTGAGGTAAGAATCGAATTTTAACAATCGCTGATGGACGCTTGCATCCATGCATGCATGAATCTGACATGTGCTACACCGATCGATGTGACTGGTCAAAATCATAGCGCCCGAATATTTCGCTCAAGGGGTTGGCATTCGATTAGAGAGTGGGCGGCGCGGGCGTGGTTTTTAGTGACGCGCCGCGCTACGCGTCGTCACATCTGTCACTGACCGCTCGCTACACAGACGCAGTAAAAATGTTCTCGTCG
The DNA here is from genome assembly GCA_033995665.1 of Melogona broelemanni. Classification (NCBI taxonomy): domain Eukaryota; kingdom Metazoa; phylum Arthropoda; class Diplopoda; order Chordeumatida; family Chordeumatidae; genus Melogona; species Melogona broelemanni. Next base: position 1,198 of record JAUJYS010005411.1, read on the forward strand.
TGGTCGACATGTCTCGCCAGTTGGTAATGATTGGTTCCCTATGGAGAGCAATTCATCGGGCTGGCCGGAGAACGGCGGTGCTCAAATGGAGGTGGGTTCATACTCGTCACCTCATGCACATGCGCGGAACACGGCGATTTTCACAGCGTGACTGACACACTCTAAATCGTTATTCATCCGCGAAGACCTATCGAGCAGGTTCAGCAGCGGCTAAAAGTGATAATCCAATTAGATTCGAGCTTTTCTTTGCTCAAACTTTTTCTATCTCTTTGGAATCAGTGTTGGGTTTGTTCCTTTCCAGAGGAACCGGTTCCATTTTCAGTTTTTCCGATGAAAAAAAGAACCAGCTTCCGTTCCAGTTCCTACAGAAATTACAAGGAACCTGGCCGTTCTTAGTTTCGTTTCAAAAGGAACCTGGAACTTTTTCGTTCCTTCGCTTAAAAAGAAATATTAAAAAATACCGATTGGTGTGATGTTAACAAAAAATTGTGATTACGTTCACGATGACGCCAAATTGACATTTACGGGAACTAAATGACATATGCCAATTTGCGGACGCAGATCAAAATGTTAAAAAATTCCTGTTTGATGCTGTAAAATTATTCCATTGTCGACACACTTTGAGCAATTGTACTTGTATGAAATTGTAGGTTATGTCAACTCTGTATACAGAAAATGAACCCACCCCCGTTCCAGTTCCTCAAAAAAGGAACCAGTTCCCGTTCCAAGTCCTTACAGAAATAAAAGGAAACTAGGCGTTTCCAAGATCCTCAAAAAAGGAAACAGCTCCTAGTAGCGAAATTTTTCCGTTCCGTTCCGTTCCTACCCAGCACTATTTGGAATTGTAAACGTAAATGAAAATCACGAAAGAGATTTGGAGTTTTGGATTTTCGCAGACGCTTCGTGAGTGATTTCTCAAAAGTGTAAGAGAGAGCTTGAGTATTGATTCGGTGTGGTATCGTCGTAGATCGCCGACCGAGGTCTGGCCTCGACTTAGGTTATCGGTCAGGACTTCTCTTTTGATTTACGGTTTCCCACGCAGCTATTGTTCCGACCAAAGCGTAGATGGTTTCACAAAACTATTGTTCAGATTTCATAGAATGACGTCCGTGAAACTGAAACCGTCCGTGAAGCAACTGAAAATGCTTGAGTTTTTACAGTACATGTGTATGTACCACATTTTTTAGGAATCCTGCTGCAATTTGTCTTTTCTTATATATAAACTGTTTGGCTTCACATCAGTAACAAAATAAATAATCGAGAATCGATCGGCCAACTTAAGAATTGAATGTTGCTGTTGCGCAATGAATGGTTGACCTCAGCGAATGTTCGTTCGTTGGTATATATTTTTTTACTCGTACACGCGTGACTATACAAACTTGTCTAGTTCCAAATCATGATTCGGCTTCCCTTTTATAGTTTTTAAATTTCAGGTATAACTCTGTGGCATTAATGAGTGATTTGTAGGTATTTTCTAAGTTACACTAAAAAGTGGAAAATCGCTAGATTAATTTCAGAGATATAGGACAGCTCAATATAAAATTTACCACTATAACGTAATAATAACTATACATAAAGAATATAAAAAAAATTGTGGGGGAAATTATCCTAATTCGACTCTTACATAAGTCGAAAATATTTTAGGAATCTACAATTCACATCCGCCACAGCATTCGTTAAATCTATCATGGGCGTTCAATAAGTATCTGCAACCATTATTTTTTTTCAAGAACGGCTGGATGGATTTTAATGAAATTCGGCCAGAGCATTCTCCAGGTATTTCTGAGCTTCTTCAAATTTTTTCAATTTGATTTGAAAATTGCACGGGCAAAAATAATTGAACGCCAATTGGACGCCGACGAGATGGCGGTTCCTTATAGTTCATTCGCCCGTTTATTGCATTTTTTAAGGACGAAATAATATTCAAAAGTTATGTTTCTTAATAAATTTGGAAAGTTTCGAAACGGGATAAATAACTGAAAGGTGCTCTGAGATGGTTGACCGTTCTTTTTCTAAAAAATGATTGCAGATACACTTATTCAACGCCCGTAATAAGCTCGTACACGTTTTTTTAAACTATTCAATTTTATAAATAACATCTGTATTTTGACAGCTGTAGTCTCCCTGGGTATCAGTAAGCTTTTCATTTTTGCCTATACGACCAAGTTGCTTATCTATTAATACAGAATCACATCTTTTGATGCAACATCGTTTGTACTATGTACTCCTGTTGAATGTTAATGGGCGTTTCAACGTCGATCCATTACACTTACTTTTATCGACGCCATAAACACGCCGATAAATCATCCGTTCAGAAGGCTGAATGGCATCTCAAGTGCTGGCATACATTAGACAATACCGGCTAGGCGGTTTCTCCATACCGGAATGAATAAACGCATAAAAGACATTCGGTAATCGCTATCAACAAGACAATTTGTCAATCGGCTACCGGATAAGCAATGGCTTTCAATACATCGGCTTTCCCTTAATATTTGTGATTTTTTTCCCGGCCTGTATCAAACGTCAGTGATAAGGCGATCCGCAAAGACTGAATTGGAAAAAAATAATGTCAGCTGACGCTTTGCCCTGATAGATATAAATGAGCAACGAATGAGTTAGGCAAATACCAATACACAGGTGTATTGTGTGATTGCTTGCTTAGGGGGCAGCAGCAATTTGTAGAAGCTGCAAATAAATAAATAAAATCAAACTAACTATCTGATAAAAATAATATTTAGATATAATTCATCACGAGCATGTCCCCTTACATCAAATTATATCATAATTTGCATAATTAATCACATGCATGTCCATTAACATTAATTATGCACTCGTGGCGCAACGAGGATAAAGCGACGGTTGAGTTGGCTAGCGTTTTTCTTTAGGCTGGTTATTTTCCATTACATTACATGTATTTGAATTTCAATGCGTTGAGGGCGCCACCATCGTTAAACCGGATGTGCCACCCTCTCTCTCATTGTCCAATGACTCGACTTGAGCCTCTTTTCATTTACACGAGACGGCCAAGCGGTTTAGAACGACAGAGCTGCTGACCAACGTAATTTTTCGATTCGCGTAAGTTTTTCCAATTTTTCATTTATTCGCAAAGACGAATACTTTATTTTATATATATTTTTTTTTATCTTAAGAAGTTATTTAAAACCCTAGCTGATGATCACTCTTTGGGCGAGTGTGAAACTAGTCCTAGGATCCGTCAGTGATTCTCTTCAAGACAAAAAATCTTCAAATTTTTATTCCAATTGTTGTTGGGTTATGATGAAAGGCAAGGGTTCGTCAACTCGTAGTTTATATATTGTGTTGTAAATCTAGCCAACTCAATGTCGCTTTATCCTCGTTGAGCCACGAGTGAATAATTAATGTTAATGGACATGCATGTGATTAATTATGCTTATTATGATATAATTTGATGTAAGGGGACATACTCGTGATCAATTATATCTAAATTTTCTTTTTATTTGATCTGCGACGAATTTAAGCATATATTTTGGCATATTCGCTTCTACCAGTTTATGTTATATATATACTCAAATATATTTTGATATTGTCGTTAATATCCTTATATATTTATCTAGTTTAATTATCTGATATAACAAACTTGTTGAATTTAGTGTGATAGTAAACATATTTTAGAATAAAAAATTGCGTGTATCTAATATTCGATTCGATATTCGATTTCGATTGGCTTATTACGACTCTACTCTTTATTTCAGGAGAAATTTTGGATCATCATTCGTCGTTCATGGAATTTCTGGCTTTTCGCAATCGTTTGAAAAGCACTCATTCTTTGATACGGGTGCTCGACACAAACAAATTTAAGTGGTGTAGTTATTGCACGTCTTCGTCGAAAGCAAGCGCTGTATATTTTATGAGAACGTGAAGACTACTTAGTCCAAACTTCCGATTTCCCCGAAGGTATACCTGGTACTTTACGAGAAAGGCAAGAATGTCATCAAGTGCATCCGGATTCGAGCGAATTATAGGGTGTTGCGAGATTGTGCGCGTTCGTTTGACATTGTGTGTGCTTGTGTGTATTGACATTGCGTGTTTTGAACACTTGTTCCCCGGCGGCGCCGGTGGAAGGATCGTAGCGCTGTCAACAATGTTGCAGCGCAGTGCTACCAATAAACAACAGCCTACGCCGAATGTCATACCGGTACTAGTTGTCACCTTAAAATAAATCGTAATGAGTACGAAACCGAACAGCAGGTTACATCATTGATCCTATAAATTTAATCGTCTCTTCAAGTCATCAAGTGAGCGATTATTTCTCCAATCACTGCCTAAATAGTGAATAAAAATATTTCATCGCTTCCCATGTAGATGGCGATAGATGATTTATGATATCAAATATAGTTACTCACCCAAACACTGACGTTAACGGGCCCAATAATAACCACGATTACAATTTAAATAACTAACTTTATTTGCAGGATTCAAGGCGCGTGGAAAACTGATTACGCCTCGGAACAACGCTCGGAAAAGAACGGCGTCAGAAGGGGATCCTTGCATACTTAAGGTGACATCTAGTACAGTCTGGACTGGTGGCTGCTATTGAGACCGCCTTCGGCATTTCTCGGAATGACAAAGGCGAACAACATGACCGATATCTCATTTAATTAAAAAAAAAGTTAAAGCTAACCGGCGGCTAACCGAACCAGGATTAAAGGACAAAGCGATCTCCTCAGCAAATACAAAGTTAAAGCAAGTTACGAAACGATAGATGATTCAATCAACTATACTGACCGACGGGATTTTTTTCAGTAATCGCCTTTGGGAATTTAATAACCAATGTTTACCTTGTGAAACTAAGTTGCAGGACAACATTTCCTGCGTTATCACTCGAATAGGTCACAAATATTTACATTTGAGGCATGCTGAGGCATGCTGAGGCCGCCTTTAAGTGCGACATTGACATTTCCAACAATTCAAATACTGTACTATCGTACCCGCATTGCGCTTAACCCATGTTACTACGTAGTATTTGTATTTTGTATTTTATTGACAGGAAAACATAGAATATACATAATCCTACCATCACCCTGTGGGGGAAATTCAGCCACCTCTTAGCCGCATCGAAATGCTGGCTATATTTACGGTAACGTACGTAACGATAACATTTTGCGGTTTAAAAAAATGAGTTTCTCTCTGAGTAAACATGTTCAACAGGCAGAAAAATGTAACTAAACAAGCTACATGATGATACCGATTGCTAAATGATCATGTCTGGAGTCCGTAGACGTATTGATAAAATAATTGATTGCAGTACCACACAAATAATGAAATGCGATCGCGAAATAACCGTTGTTGGTGCCAGTCGCCAGGCTCCCACGGTTCTATACAAAAACAACATATTTCTTGTGATATTTGTGGACTCTGGTGTTTACGTTTTCTTATCGAAGATTTTACTATGCAGTGGCACAATCTAACGCGGGCTGCTCACGAAATCACCTGTTTTGATACCTTTTTCCCCCTGAGCGTTTTACGTGACATTCTTTCATTGTTTCGAAGCTGCCGAGCTACATTATGCAGAAACTGATGTTAACTTTATGCTGTCGTATCACGGAATCATTTGCGCTGGGGCACGAACACGGAGCTCTGCGTTCCACCGAGACCATATCGGTGCACGGCTGTACTGCGTCGTCGTTAAGAAAGGAAAGCAATTGTTTCCACTAATGTAGCGCTTCTGGATGACGAGCGTGTGTCGTTTCCGGTGACCGCCGTTCACTAATGTTTACCTACCAGCAGTCTATCAGGTAGGTCGTTTATTTTGGAAAAAGGAACCAGTTTTCTGTTTCAGCAATTTAAAGGGCCAAAAACTTTTTCATGCCTTTTCCGTTCCGTCGATTACAAAAATATTTAAGAAAAAATTGACCAGTGTTGTTATGTTCACAAATTTATTTTGTTCGATTTTTTTTTTTTTTAAACCACTGTAGTGCTAATCACTACAAGATTACTACCCCTCGTGTCGCTATGGCGATATGTGAGGGGCAGGGAAGGGTAATAGCAGATCGTATAGCCAGGCTGCAGGATCCACCCCTAAGCTCTGGACTCCCTAATGGAAGCTCAGGGGTGACGCCAGTACGCCAGGCTAACGAATAAACGAAAGCCTGCGCCGGGACCGTTGGTTTCGTAGCATGCATGGTTTCGTAGCATAACCAGACTGCCTTCACCGCTAAGCTCTGGAATGTCTCTCTGGACAAGCTCAGGGGTGACGCCAGTTTCCCAGGCTTCGAATAAACGAGACTTTCGCCAGGAATTGAACTCGGTATATATATATCTATTTTTTTTTTTAAATCTCCGTAGTGACTAATATACTACAGGATTACTGCACCCTCGTGTCTCTATGGAGATATGTGAGGGGCAGGGAAGGGATAGGGAATGGCAGCTGGTATAGCTAGGCTGCAGTATCCAAAACCCCTAAGCTCTGGGCTCCCTAGTTGAAGCTCAGGGGTGATGCCAGTACCACAGGATCGCATAAACAAAAGCTTTCGCCGGGAATCGAACCCGGGATAACCCGCTCAGTAGAATATGACCATATCCACTGAGCCACTGGGGCCGACCAGTTTAATTCAACGTGTTTGTGTTTGCGGGAAATCGTTGATTTGTTTTTTAATATTCAATGTTAAATGTTTTAATCTTATTTCGTTTTTATTTGTAGGTGAGGAAGGAGAACGAGTGGTGCGAAGAGAAGTGAGCAAGCCAGCACCAATCACCCGCTGTCCATCTTTCAGTCATGCCGATGCTAAAACTACATTCTACATCCAAAATTAGTTCAGTTTGTTGTTTAAAAAATGTGATTCTTTTATTGAAAAGTACTATTTTTATTTCATCAGATTATGAATTCGTGTAGACAGCCACTAAAATAAAGAAAAAAATATTGGCACTTTTGTCAACGTGTTTAATTGTCTATTTGGTGCAGTACATGGTCTCCGTCCCCTTAGATGTCAATAATGAGTAAATCACTAGATATGACAAACGTAATTACCGATTATTTATTTTTTTTTACGCCAGAAAGCAGTTAGAGCAAACTATTTAATAGATCTGTTCCGGAACATTTTCTCCATTCAGTAAAAATACTAGTTAATGCAAAATTTAGAAAATTGCTAGCAAATTGTCACGGTGAAATTTGAAATCATATTTTAAAAAAATGCCACTAATCTGTTACATTTACTACCTTCTTAATGGAGAAGGTATTGGTACTGGCTGGTTTGGTGGCACAGATGGTCAACTTTTATTTGATTCCGGGATGTAGGTAAAACTGCTACCCTTGATTAGTACCAAGCAAGGTAAAAAAAATAAACAATTGACAGAGAGAAAACCTGATAAATATCAAAATTGATTTTTGACGTAGAACTACGTCTTTCTTTTCAATTAATCATGCAAGTTGTAGTCTGGATTTGGACCCTGCCATTTTGTCACAGCTCTTTGTCTGTCAAGTCGTCGGCCTTACGTCTAAATATCTAAAATTTCAAGATTTTCAACAATTTTTTTATTTGGGATCATTCTTTCCAGTTGCTTTGGCAATATGTGAAGGGCACATTTTCAACATGTAATAGTGTATGACGACTAGGACAGTATGATTTCTAAGAACCGGTGGGTATGGCAACATGCTTCGGAGCGGATGGTTTCGGGTTCGATTCCCGGCACAGACTCTGTAACGCGACGCTAACTTCATAAGGGTGGACCAGAGCACGCTCTTTGAGCTGATTCTGGTACGTTGGAGTCCTGATGCAGTGTCGGTTAAAATGAATGCTTGTTAATGAAACTGAATGAATGAAAAATAAATATTTATATTTCTTTGAATAAAGAAAATATAAATTCTTCTTGACGCTCTTGTTCGTCTGTTTACCTTCGTTGTTGTACCAAGCCCCGTCCTCCTAGTTTTATTGCATTGTACTTACAAAACAAAACTATCATGTTCTTCGGAATGGAAGTAAATCGTAATAACCCTGACTGCATTGTCAGGTAAACGTTAAAATGACCTAATGTCGTTAATTTTACTAGTTGATACCAAAACGTTTATTTAATTATAGAGAAAAAAAAAGTAAATCGCTCGATAAGTCAAACGTAATTACAGATTATGTATTGGTAATTATATAAGAAAAATGCGCGAGCAGCGCATTTTTTTAACATTTCAGAAAAATATAGAGGAGAATAAAGTGCGTGCGCCGCTCTAATTAAAAGAACACGTTAAAAAGAAGACGCCCGTATAGGGGTTTTTTTTTAGAAGTTGCAAGTTTAATAAAACAAAAATTGAGGAACGCTAATTTTTTTCAAAATACATAAGCAGCATTATAGAGCGCAAATACATACAACAATACAAATACTTCCAAACTTTTACAACATAAAAAAAGTAATAATTGCCGAATTGTAGCAAAAATTAATTCCCCCGATATTCCAAATGGGCACGAGCTTGCTACGGAAACGGTGTGGAAAAATTTAAGTGTAGGGTTGGATAAATATATGGAAATGAAGAAAAGGGCGCGCCAATATTCTTAGTTTAGTTACAAGGTTCTTAGATTCTAGATTCTAAAAAAGTTTTAGTATCCAAGAACCTTGGGGCGCGCACAGTGAGAATTTTCGAAAAAAAAATGCTACGGGTACTAAAAAAATAAGGAAAAAGCGCCGTCAGCAAATATTTTTTAAATTGTGTGTGGCAATTTTTAATATTAATGTTTCACATTATTTATTCATTTCAATTATTCAATTTTATGGATAATTTTAAATCAAATGAAATCATATTAAATCAATCGATTTTAATCATCGATTCAAATAAAAATAATCGATTGTCCCGTTCAATAGTTTAAAAAAACATTCGATAGTTGTACTATGTGAACACTATCGCGCATCACGTAATGGAAAGCTCATAATTTCGCCAACTTCCCACTTCGCAGTCGCATTTGTTTCGTGTTCACCGCCTGGTTGCCTTGCTCCTAAATCGCCATCAAAAAGGTACGTTAAAACAAACTATTGAAAAATGTCTAAGTTTCCAATAACTTTGGATAATGTAATGCAGAAATAAGATACTTGTTTGAGAGAAATTCATTCCTCTATTTGGTTTTCTGAAATTATTTGTTTGAAAGGGAATAAATTTGTTAGGCTAAAAAAAAATTGATAGACTGAAGAATATGCTTTCCGTGGGGTATGTCCAAAGCCGTGGAAAGTATTCTAATATTAGCCTTCTTGTTTCTGTCAAGTCAGTAGGCCTAATGTACTATATTGCCTGAGCGCGTGATTCAAATTTGAACAAACTATGCTAAAATCGTTTGATGATAGATTTAGTGCATTGGTCAAATTTGTTATGAGCCTGTGGGAGGAACGTAATGCTAAATTTGCAGTCTGGCCAAAAATATGCCAGATAACGCGACTAACAATCGTATAGTTTTTGTCCAACAGGCCTAGCAACTTAAAAATAATATTCGTTGGCTTGTCCGGACAATACCTTGGCCAACAGATTGTTTGCCAAAAGGTTTCCAGAATTAGTCGTACAACCCACGTGGGTGTGGGCCTAGGACTTTGGCAAAAAATTGCATCACTGTATTGGCTACAAGTTGGCAAAGATGGGCAGTGGGTATGTCAAAATAATTCCCAGAAATAGCCGTAAAGCGCACGTGGTCGCGCGTGCAGACATTCCACGTGGTTTCATCTCCACGTTTAGTTTAGTACGTTGACGGCTATAAGTTACACGTTCAAGACATGAGCGACCTGAAAATACAGTGTCGAGCGTATTGAAACTGACTTACCTAACCAAAAACATAACATGAAGTGACTAATCAGGTGAGACTGACTTTCGCTACGCG
>JAUJYS010005412.1:0-11082 GCA_033995665.1 Melogona broelemanni
AGATGTACAGAAAACCTTTTATGACAAGGTTAGGCATGACAAAGGTAGGGAACTCGATTTTATTTATATAGATTAGACTATTAGAGAGGTACATTATCTCCTGTAATATTCTTCATTGCAGTGAAGAAAAAAATACGCTTCTTGTTTCCAAATGTTAAGAGAATTTGGCGATATCTCGGCCGTAAGATTGGTGTGCACGTGCTTGCGAATACGTAATCAATTTTGCGTTCGAACTTGGGGTGCGTTAGGTAAACGCTTGCCACAAGCAGCCCGGAGCTAGGAAGTGCGTGGCGGGAACTGTGAGTTGGGGCAACGCGGCTGTGGTGGCCGTGTAGGCTCGAAGGCTTCGAGCGTACGCGTTCACCTGCGTAATACCGCACGTGCTATAGGCCCCGTTCTGCGTTACCGAATCATCCAACGTGGTTCTAGTTCAAGCTCTTGGAATTGTACTTAGGGGACGTTTTATGCTGGGTTATGCAACAGTAGTCCTGTGGAACTTATAATTGTGTAGTCTTTAGGGAATTCTGGGGGCGAAAGATAACAATGTCGATGTGTGATAGTGCGGCAGGCTGGCAATTAAATAAATTAAAAATTAATTGCGTATTTATCGACATTTATCTAGTCATTTGATTGTTTGCTTATAAATTGAAGATTTCATGTGAATACAAATATCATGTTGATTTAAGTTCATTTTTAAATATTTCAAAGTCATTGGAACATTTGTTTATCGAGAATGAGATGCCACCCTGTACAGAATGTGTGCTTGCAACGCGCTCTGCTTAAAGCTCCGCCCGAAAACGGCAAATTGTATGGCGTTGGTGCTATGCGGTGCAGCATCAGTTCTCCAAGTTGGGATCTACAAGTCGGCTGCGTAAAGTGTATGAATCTTTTTTGTACTGGCTAAATCTATATTTTTAAAATTAATTAATAGTTTCATGGACACACTTTTAATCGGTCCATCTTGAAAAGACAATTGTGTCTATTCCAAAACGTAGACGTGACTCACATTTCGTGGTTATTTTGCCCATTATGATGTTCTATTTTGCCCATCACCATTACTGCCGTGCATACTGGCAGCAATTTTTATCGATTTTTTTAAAAACATATATGCAAATACCAGGTCATCAGAATTCGGCCACAAAGTTCTTCTATAAATACTGAAACTTTTTTCTTTGCAGAATGTTTGTATGCCTACATTTTTTTTAATCATCGTAGTGCCTAGTGCACTACAAGATTACTGCACCCTCGTGTCTCTATGGATATATGTGAGGGGCAGGGAAAGGAAGGGGATTGGCAGCTGGAATAGCCAGCTGATCTATCTTTTATATTTTGCCTTCATTTTCTTCAGGAACTTTTTTTTTAGTTTTCGTGATTTGCGCGGATTTTGTTGCCGTCCTAACACAATTTGTGAGATAAGGTTTTTAGGGAATTTTTTTTTCGCTCCCCAAAGTGGTTCGGCGATGTTTTGTGCTAGTTCTTCAGTTGCATTTCTTTAGTTTCCAAGGACAATGTATGGATTTTTTTAGCGATTTCGTGTATCTGCATATCGAGCAATATGCAAAGCTTCAACAATGCGTCAGTTCTGATTTGTCACATGGGTGAATATCTTTTACCAAGATCTCTTATCCAGATATTATGTCTAGATGCTACCGATTCTCCGACTACCGATACCGGTAAATGTTTCTGAAAAACCTAGTAAGTTTAGTTAAATTTTTGCGGTACCGTAACTTTGTATTGAACGTGATCTATTTGATATAATCGAATTAATCAGCTACTAAAATTAGTTTGAATGTCGATTTACGTTTTATATCATTACCGGTATAAATTGATTGTATTTTAGGAGCCGTTGGATTGCAATAGTTAAAAATGGAGACTTTCTTTGGTCGAGAAAAAATCTCTCCATTTTAAGCTACGTTTTATATTTTGGAAAAGCAATTATTTTTGATACTCGACCTTAGCAGATTTCTTAGAAACCAGAATTAAAATCTTCTGAGAAATTCTATGAAATTCTAATAAGGATTTCTCAGAAATTGGGCTGAGGATTTCTAGGACATTCTTGAATGTTTTCATTAGACGAGGTTTGTGCTATTTTTGTGAAGTTGTACAATACATGCAATAATGTAGTTGTGTAAAAGAATAAGGGAGCTATTGTTTGCTGAAGCTAAAATGAATTTTTTGTCAAACTTCATTTCATCTACTCTTATTTTACAACATTTTATTTTATCTATCCGACAACTTCAAAGTTTGTACTGACGTTACGTCTCTTTTTCCTAAACATTTCTTACTCGTAAAAGTATTTGATGAAATCACATTTATTGTGGAGCATCCTAATGTTAGTTTTTGTACCACCAGCTTCCTCTAGATGGCGTCCACAATCCGGAAGTTCATCTCCAACAAGCCTTATTACGTGCACTGAACGTATAAAAAACGCAGACGAAAAAAATTCGAATGTATTTTCTGTTAGTGGGCGTGAAACTGAATGAACCTCAGCAATCACTGTCAAAAAACCATGACCGCCAATTTAATTTGTTTCGATCCGGCGCCCTAGTAAGTAAATGGTAATTATTTTCTGGCTCTAATCTGATCTTAGAATCCACGATATCCGAACGCAGGGCGCATCTCTTATTATCGGATGTGTCAATCTTTATCATTTCAATTGCAGATCTATAGCTAATGTTTGTGTATTCGGTAGTTTTTCGGGGCAGAAACTCATTCGTTTGCGACGCACTCCTGCCCCCCCCTCAACCACTCATGCCCATCTACCGTACACGCATACAAGCCATTTTCTGCGCTGATAAGCTCCATTCTGGAGTGCTTATTTTCCGAATCCCCGATAATGATAATAAATTCTTCGCCACGCTTTGCTATCGATAAGCCTTTATCTCTATCTGGATTCTGTTCATGGTTAAGAAACGGATAGTTGTGACGCGCTACTTCAAACTATGTAAACTGTGGTTTGCCGCCACAGTGACATCACTTTTTCAAAGTTTAAGTGCTTTAGTTGTCAATGGGTTTTTGTCAATGATGTTACTATTGTTATTTGTCTTGTATCGATTTAAGCTTGCAAGCACAACACGTTGAGCGCCGCATTTTCATTTATAAGTTGTGTTATTAATATTTGCACTAACTTACGACGCTGTTTTCAACGTAGTCTCAAAAACTGCTTTCAAAAATAACTTTAAAATAAAAAGTAACCACAGTCTTTTGCTCTGCCATTATCTTACGTACGTATATTAAGTTGTATTATTATCTTATTCCCTTCTATAAAATAAAAATTGGTTTGTGATAATTGAAAGGTATTGCCTAACTTTTATTAATAGTAGGTTTTTTAAAGTGGATAATCGTAGATGCCGCCAAACACTATTATTTAAAAAATCATTATTATGCTTTACTAGTTTCATTTATAAATGTAAGAAGAATTGGTAAATAAATATATGGTTTCTTTTCACAGTGTATGGCTGTTCAGACTTTTATTGTTGCCGCAGTTCGCCGCCAGTTGCGCCACAGTCATGCCCCTGTATCACAGTCAGAACGAGCGAATGCCACCAGTGCAAACCATGTCGCGCTGACGCCCTTAACGACGTTTTATTCAATAGACGTCACACAACGCGCGCGCGCTAGTACGCGCGTGCGACTTCTTTTTAGATGTCCCAGATGCCTTGCAGATTATTTGTATCGCTCGTGTTATTCCTCCCGATGGCTCTGTCCAATTTTTAATCGTTCCGAAGCAGCCCACCCCCTCCTCCAATCTGTACAATTAGTTTGAGCGCCCCACTCGGAAACAAACCGTCCTACCGAAAACTGAATTGAAACTCTGCCATTTTGTTTACGCCACGTGCACGACTCACGTGACAGGCAGCGCCGACTGGCGGTGTTGGTGAGCCATTCGTTGCCGTAAAACGGATGCGCGGCTCGAGATTCGAACGGGAGTGGCAAGGCTGGTCGCCGGTCGAGTGAGTTTCCCTGGCGGCGGTTATCTCTCGGTCGGATCCTCCCTCTCGGTTGTTGCGTCGCTGCCACGTGACAACCCTAGTCGGTAGAAAAATAAAAGATTTTATTGAAATACGTGTATTCGCTTGACGATTGACGTGAGCATAGTCGGGATAGAGTCTCGCGGGCGCGCGAGGAGAATTGCGTCGCGAAATTGGCACGTGGCGAGGGGTGGCTTGTCTTCCAGATGATGTTGTACAGGGTGATAAAAACGTATCGTCCCATGGGGTGGATTCGGTCGTGTTTGCATTCACAGATGTGCAGGTGGAAATGGGGTACATTATAGGGTATCGTAAGAACGAACGGAGTGTTTGTTCTAACCGTGCCTTTGGGGAAGTCTCGCCTTTATTCTCAAGAAGCAATTATACATTGAAAGGTTTGGCTACCTATTTACCCAGCAACTTAGTTTAGTTAACATCATGTTGACAGTAATTGTTCAGCAAACATTTCGCGCCGGAATGATTCTAGTTGGATTTTATTTTCAGCTTTTGTCAATTATTTTGAATTTATTTCTGTTTAGATGTGCTCGTGTAGAACTTTCTTGAACTTGTACTCGGGACTACTGTCTCCCTGAACTGTTCTTTACAACATTTGATACGTTTCTTTTCTGAACGGACGTCTGAAAGACACCCTCTCCCCAAGGATAACCTGGTAATTTTGGCTATCCTAGGCTTGATACCTAGATAGGGTTTTTTAACATGTGCCTACTAACGTACATGAGCGATCTCTGTTCATGTTTGTTGGTAGGTTACTTCCATTCCGAAGGAAGGCGCGCGTTATAATTTCTCTCGTGAAAAAATATGGAGATCTTTGTCGGGAATTGAACACTGCATGACAAGTCACATCAATACGGGAATTTATAGGTCACATTTTTAATGTTATGATCCGCCGAGTCGTTTCCGATTCCTGGTGATGCCATGGACAAGTGATCTCCAACTGGGCCGATTCGATGACTTGCTCTGCAGCTCCCGGAGTGACATTTTGGTTTCTCTCTTTATAATACCGGTAGTCTAGCTATCCTGTGCATGGTCGTCCTACTCCTCTTGCTCCGCTTATCTTCCCGAGCATGAGCGCCTTTGAGCGATTTTGAGTGTGGCGTGGTATATTTCCTGGACACTCGAATACCTTCAGGAATAGTGACCCATGTTGTGTGAGCATTTGTCTCCATCCGCTTTATCGGTTGACCCGGCCCAAACACTTGACCGGCCACCCGTGACCCACGTCCACTGACAGTTCTTCCACTTGGAACACTTCTCTCCCTCTACATCGTCCGCACGTGACGTTATTTGAAAAGTCGTGACGTCAAACGCGGTCGCCATTTTAATGTATTCGTTAATTCTCTTCTTCGCACCTCGCGTGTTCTTCTTTTCTGGTACACTTGATTCTTTTTCTCTGTGTCGCGTGCGCGTCGGCGAATTCTCAACAGCCGGAACTCACACGCCGAGTCAAGATTTCCGGCTACTGCGTAATATCCGCGCACACCGCAAGTTGCATTGCCCATTGTTGCAGGCCGTTTCACACTGAAATACGTCACCATCTGGCCAGATTGGTTCCTCTTGCGCACGACTGAGAATTACGCGTTTTGCTTCGAGCAGCCCCCATTTTGTTTCCGCAAGACCTAACGCGCTCACACGATCGAATTTTTTTTTTTTTTTTTGACGTGAATACGTCCATTAAATTGGTTATATTGGTGGCAAACCAGAGAAGTCGATGCATATGGAATATGCACTGTAGTTAAGAACTCTCACCAACGTTTTTCTTAGTCTCTCTTTCTCCCTCCCCCCCATTTGGACTTTGGTATTTTGGCATTGTCATCTGGTTTAAGTAGGGATCTTTAACTTGTACCTGACATCGGACAGACAGTCTCACGGCTTTACTTACATTACCAATGAAAGCGTGTGAACAAATCTCTATAGCCAAAACAATTTGGTCACGTTTCGGTCGGGAATTAAGCCGACGATCGGAGTGATGTGTTAATCCGACTGGTTTTTTAGGAGCGTCAAAAGTCGTTTCTTTTACTGTGTACATAAGTTATGCAGTACAAGTATTTCTTCCATATATTTTAATTCATATTTCCTTTCATAAAAAAGGTTCCGACAGCGCACGTCATTTTCTAACGTCATTGACCAGACAAGGATGTCACCAATGACGTCACACACCCGCAAATATTGGAGACTACATTAAATATTAGATCGTATATGCATAATCATGATATGTATGTTATTTTTTGTTTATTTTTCAATCGAAGTAACTTAAGTGTTTCTCGTTCCTTTTCTCATATATGTGGAACGTCCTCGACCCTCTACAGTGGAACGAGGAACGGGGGATCGTGTTTCTTTTCAAAAGGAACCGATTGCTCAAGCACAATTCGAGTATCTTGAACACGCTCAAGCATAAAGTACTTCGACATGTGTAACCAACTGAGATTTTATATTTTTAAGGGCGTTGCTGAACACCGCACTATAGTTCGCTTTTATCACTTTCCGAGGTGGCGGCGTAACACTTGCATCACGACTTGCGCAGACCCAACGTCTGTGACCTTGTCTGGTGACCTTGGTCGGCAGCCAAGTCAACAACCGACCCAAATGGCCCTAAACCGAGCGGTGATTGTTCGAATCTTGGTGAGGGAGGGGGACTGGAACTGGAGATATATATCTCATAAGAACCAATGAAACGAAAGAAATGACTAGTCTTTTCTTTGGAATCCTGGGTGGTATGATAATCGCAGATTACTCCAACGATCTGAAGGGTCTAGAACCCATAATAGACTGTTTGAGTTGCGTGTAGAAATAGTTTGCTATAAGATAAATGCTGACTATTTTTTAAAGATCAAGCTAAGAACAACTATAAAACCTAGGACAGACTGGGAGTGAAGATGCCTGAGTTGGCGAGACATACAATGGTGTTCTGTGAACGAAATAGACACTCGCCTTACTGCCCTTACATCACTACTCTATAAATATTAAATTACTTTATTATTAAATGCAAGGATTAAATGCATAGAGAATGCAAGTATTTAAAAAATTAATAGTGATCGAGCAGTGACGCAAGGTAAGTTTATATCTTTGCGATGGTCTATTCGAATTTGTCTACTTTGTGCTTTTTTATTAGTATTTTTTTAAAATCACCGTAGTGCTAATCACTACCCCCGCCATTGGCCCCCCTAAAAGGGGCTGCTTGCGGGAATATATTGTAATTGTAATTGATTACTGCACCCACGTGTCTCTATGGATATATGTGAGGGGCTTTGGGTCTCGCTAACTCAGTTGTCCCTCAGTTGTCTCGCTAACTCAGTTACACCCAAAGTCTGTCCAGGATTTATCGTTGTTCTTTGGTTTTTCATTTCACACGACAATGATGTGATGTATGTTACTGGGGATGTTATAAAGGTCATGTTTGTTATCTATCATTCGTGGTAGATTTGTGTACAGTTTTCAAGTTTTAAATTAACGATAGCGAAGGACTCTAGACCTCTCAACATCATTGCGAACACTTAGTTTCTCCAGGATTTGTGTTTCTGAAGGCGGCCAAATGGCGTTAACGCTGCAGATCTTTCGTTTTCTTTCTCTCTCGCTTTCTGTTTCGCTCACAACTTTCGTCTAAACGATTTGCCGATTCGAGATTAGCTGGGGCAGTCATCGCGTATATATCTTAATAATGGCGTTGTTCCTTCGAGATGGGAAATGTTTTCGACTCCGGCATTGGCATACTGGAGACTGTGCCAAAATAATGCTCTATGTAGACGTATAACTTAGTCACTGATGCACGCGCACCATCTAGTGGGCATTGATGGAACTATCCTTGCTCTACAAATTCTAGTAGTTTTGGTTCTGGGAACGGGTTTCTTTTCTAAACATTGAAGCGTCCTGGTTACTGTTTCTAAGAAAGAACACTATGTTCCGTTTTTTTAGGCTTTTTTTTTGTTGCTGAAGGTCATTTCTGGTACACAGAAAACGAAGTCTTAGTTTCGATAGTTGTTATTCTCAAGCGTGGGCGCCCGCAAGTAGGGGCACTTGCACCCCCCTGGAAAAATTTTACTTGCACCCCCCTGGAAAATTTTTACTTGCACCCCCCTGGAAAATTTTTACTTGCACCCCCCTGGAAAATTTTATGTGGGCGCCCATGTTCTCAAGTGTAAATCATAGTCGAAAAATAAGATGTGTTGTAGTTTGTATTCCTGGTTTTTTTTCAGTGTGGGAACCATTGTTTTGTGGTGGTAGTTTCATTTTTTGCCATTGGGGGCACTGCCTGTCTCATGGTGCTTCTTGACCACTTACCAGCAGCCGTGTTTTATTTTCGGTCGTCTGCTTTGCTACTGATTCTGATTGGACTTTTTGTTTTTCTGCTGTTTTGTGCGTTATACTTGCCATATGGAATAGATCTAGTGTTTGTTCAACCAATCTGTAAGTTGCCTAATTTCTTCCTAATATTTTCTAATTGAACCATCAAACTACCAATTGAACTATCAAACTCTCTCAACGAGATGGTGGTGCTGCAATTCGTTTTATCATTTCAGTCTCCAGATTTATGAAATTTACGAATGGAACTATCCAGTCATCTTTATTTTTTTCAAAAGGAACGATTAATGAGCCGATGTTGCAAGAACTAGAACAGGTTCTATTTTGAAATAAACTTATTGGAAGTGGCGACCCTGTATCAGGATTCAGAGGCTATTGCAAGCCTAAATCTGGTAGTAGTTTAGTTGACCTACTCCCCACAGGACCAGTAGCGCTGCGATGCGGATTACTAATTGAATATACATATCGCAGCGCAACTGGCCCGGTGGAGAGTATGAACTACTCGTACTTCCATTTTTTGGCTTGAAACAACCTCTGATTCCTGGGACTAGTGTCACCTTGCCGAATAACGAAAAAATAACCAAAAAATGCGATGCCAAATAACGAAAAGGAACATAGCATACATACATCATCAAACTTGTTTTCAAATTCTCGTATTATATGTCTTTTAAGAATAAGAATAATTCAAATTTTTATGTGAACGCATTCGTATCTCTTACCGCGAGTCTCTCTTCATGGTCTAGCGAATCCTGTTGAAGAATAGGAAGGTTGTGTTATAGAAAAGCGTGTATTGTTCTTTTTTGATTAATGACAGCCACGCTAAACGTTTTGTGCGTAATTTATGATTGATTACGGCCTGGCCGCGCATTGCCCGACATTATTGAATTTTATTCGTCACGGAATGCTTTTTTTATACTGTGTGCACAATAAAAAAGGGAGTGAATTCAAATTTATAAACTTAAATTTGACAGCTATTATAAAATTGAATGAAAATTCGCCCATATGTTGACTAGACCTTTCCTTTAAAAATATCATCGTGCTCACGTGTGGCTATGTGGCGTCACTAATTTATATTGGCGTTCGAATATGACTTGGAGTAAAAATTTCCAAAAAATAATTGATTATGGGATTTATTGCTAAAAACGGATAATGGCTGATTTTAAGATAGCTTTGCGCAAAATTTATGAATTTTGATATGCTGAATGCCACCATGATCGGAAAGTAAATTATTGTTTTACGCATATTGGAAATGGTATTGTACGCCTCTTTACAACACGTCACATTTGAATGCTAATACAAATTACTGACGCAGACAGCCGCACGTATGCAATAAAGCATTTCAAATAGGAAGGCCTTGCCAACATCGTGGCTGAATTTCATTCAATTTGATGAACGTTATCCAATTTTAATTTGTAAATTCCCCTACTCCCTTTTTTATTGTACATACTGTAGAAGAAGGAAAATGTTATCGTAATTTGTATGAATTCAGCCATCTGACGCGATTAGCGCATGGCAGCGCGCGTGACGTGAAAATATGACGTTTGATTGAACAGTGAGTCTTCCGATTCGCTGAGCAATAGTTTTTCTTCTTTCTCTTTTCATTTTTTGGCTGCGCTCTTTAATTCCATATGAAATATATGCGTTGGTGACGACTGGAATTGAGTAGTTTTTACATCACTGTAAAAAAAAAATGTAACTGTGTTTTTTTATTGAGAAGTGGGAGGATAAATGCGGTTGTAGTGCTCATGTTCCTGAGATCTTCCATTTAACTAGCCATATTTCAGGACTAAAAGGAAATTACAGTCCCGGTGAAGTCTCGGAGGGAAAGACGAACAGAGTGTGGTGAACTCTTTTCTTTGTAAAATCGAATTTCTGTTATTTTTATTTCCTTCTTATTTTGAACATAAAACGTCCTCAGTATATACGCGTACAAAGACAAGAATTAAAATAAACTCGAGACATACTTCTACAATATAATTCGTCGAACCGCGACGAGTTAACGATGAACAAGATTGTGAAATTAAACACAAAATGATAGTCATGCTGATGTTAGAAGAATGATTAATTATTACGCGCTTACATCATGACAATTTTACCGATTATTGTGCATATGTTCTAGCACCATATACAAAATTGTAAGGATTAAGCTATTTTCGTTCAATCGTTCTCACTCCTTTTGTACAGTTGTATTTGGCGCCAATTGGGCAAATCTCCATATTGATAGGTCGTTTTGCATTCTACCTATTGGTTTGACATGCCCACTCTTTTTTATAATTTATAACGTATTGATTGCTGCTAAATGTTCAACGCTTGTTCACTTAGGCTCATTTAATTCGATTTCCCCGTCGCACGCGTTTTTACCACTTTCAACAACGTCTTCCAACCTTTTTTGTTTAAGCAAATGCAAGAGTCATGTCGGAATTGCATTTGCCTGTTTTTTTGCACTCGTACACTCTGCATTTCTTCCCCCATCCTTATTCCCACCCTCTTCAATGAAATGGAATTGTCACCTCATTGAGACCCCGTTTCCATACGTTTCCGATAGAAAATAGAACATGGCTATTGTGACAAGTGCGATAATACCGGCGCTCGATTGGTGTTTTGACGGCATTTGTATTCAGCGTTTAAACTGTGTTCATTGCATTGTCATTGTCATAGCATTGTCAACTGTGTTCAGTTTCTCAGAGATGCGTCTGTTAAAATATAATTTACTTTGTTGTTAAGTCCTTCGTGTCGTCTCCGGACCCCGACCCTCGATCCCACGACACCTGGTGACATCAGGGAGCAGAAGCCC
>JAUJYS010005413.1:0-11081 GCA_033995665.1 Melogona broelemanni
TATCGCCACAGCGACGCGAGGGGTACAATAACCTCCTGTAGTGTTATTCACTACAGTGATCCGGAATAAAAAAAAAACAGTTTCCAGCTTTAATAATATTTGATGTCAACAATTGAAAATGGCCGCCGTGGCTCTTAACATCATGAATTCAAAATGACCGACACGATTTCCGAACGTAAAGTGGCACCATCTACTGACAAGAAATTCGTCCTTCAAAATCGTCATCTGCCACACAAATGCTATACGATCCGTCTAACTCAGTGGGTATGGCAATAGACTGCTGAACGGGTGATTCCGGGTTCGATAGGTCCCATAGCAGGCTCTCGTTTATTCGTTATCCTTGGGTGCTGGTGAAAATGTGCCCTTCACATATTGCCTAAACAACACGAAAGGTACAGAATCTCCTGCAGTGATATTCACTCAGTGAGGGTAATTTTCCCACTGAAAACAAAGCAAAAAAACACGATAGTTGTTTTTTTTGTTGATTCCGATCTGCATCGGATCGGATCACGTTGGCCACCACGTGCGTGAACTGGTGTCACCGACCGTCTCTAAGGTTAACGCGATCGCCCACTCGTTTCAAGTGCCATCTAGTCACCAATCGAGGAAACTGCTTGGCAACAACAGCCTCTTTTCCGCCATTGACAAAAACCTTTTATTATCTGTTTGACGTTTCTGGGAAAAACGGTATTTGGGGATTGCGCATGTGAGCGTGTGCTACAATCGTCACTTGCCTTTTGTGCTGTCTGAATGGACCGGATGTGACGTCACTGCCTGGCTTTGACTATGAGGGCGAGACGAGAGATATGGTACACAAAATGTACATTTACCCACCACGAATGACCACAAGCATGGGCCTTAACATCATCCGTAAACTAGGTTCATATACGGCAAGAAAATGTCGTCTTGTATGAAAAAATAAATGATAAGAGATCCCAGGACTGGATCTCTGGAGAGATATGGTGTAGCAGGCATGACAAGTTAACCACGAAATAGAATTGATTCATAGGCAGAAAATTCGAAAAAGTGGCCACTAAATGGCGCGATTAAATGACTCTTAAGGAAAGACACGATATAAGTGATAGACATTCGGGGAAAAAAAATATTTTTCTGCTCTTGTTTGACGAACACCAAACAACAATGTTTTTTACAAAATCTTTTTTTTTTTAAATGATCTTATTTTAAACAATAAATTTCTAACCTTAACGTTACAATGCGCAACTGATGCAATGCGCACCATCTACCTGTAGTTGCCACCTTTTTCACTGTGAGCCGTGACGTTTTTTCCAGGAATCTATTGATCGAGCTGTTTTTTTTTGTATTGTTTGTTAAGGAGGCTTACTGACGTATTTGTCTCAAAGCCCCACCAGGGGGCGACCCGGTAAATTGGATTTTGGTCTAGTCTAGGCTTCTGATCTAGGTAGGGATCTTTAACGTGTACGTGACAACATACAGGTACGGGTTCTCATGGCTTTACCGTAAGAAATTCCGAAAGATTGCGAAATAATTTCTATCGTCCGAAAAATTCCGGAGGTATCGGCCGGGATCCGATACGCGGTCACGTGCATAGAAGGCGAGAACGCTCACCACTAGGGATCTGTAACGTATACTTGACAACATACAGGTACGGGTCCCACAGCCTTATAGGGGCTCACAAACTTGGCTCCAAAATAACTAAAGCAGTTTCAAATGTCAAACTATGTTTATTCTATATACCAAAAATCATTAATTTACTCTTTGTGACGTCAATTGATAGTAAAAAATTAAATATATACCTGTATATTGCGGGTATGACGTCATAGGGATGCAATGACGTGTTTGCAGGGCCACGACATTAGAGATGGTTATGGTTTTCTAACGCTTTCCGCTATTATTACAATATTCCTGCTCTAATTAGATAGATATTTTCAACCATAAAAACCATATTTTGTTTATCCAAGAAACGGCCCACAGGCAAGTCTGTCTCGGATTTGTGTTATGATTTCGCTGTCCGGTACAGCGCCGGGAAAGAAACGAACAGAGTTTTGGCAAAACCCTCTAAATAAAACAGAAAACGAGGATTTCGATTATACAACTAAGGCCTAGGCCTAAGTAGCATAACAAAATACCAATCTACTGTTCAGGTGTGAACCGACAACTGTGAATGACTAGGTCTATTAAGCACAAAAAATACACGACATGTTGACGACATCCACACCAGAACGAACCTCAGCTGAAATAGTTTCCTGGAATTCTGCTCTAACTAGGAAACTATTTTAGCTGAGGTAAGCATGTTAGTTCTGGTGTGGATAAATTCCAACATGTCGTATTTTTTTGTGCTTAATAGACCTAGTCATTCACAGTTGTCGGTTCACACCTGAACAGAAGATTGGTATTTCGTTATGCTACTTAGGCCTAGGCCTTAGTTGTATAATTAAAGTCCTCGTTTTCCGTTTTATTAAGAGGGTTTTGCCAAAACCCTGTTCGTCTTTTTCCCGGCGCTGTACCGGACCTCGTCCCTCTCGTTTGGATTCATAGACGTCCTAACTCACTATTAATTATTTATGATTTCGCAACTTTTTTTTTTAACCTTTCGGCTAGAAAAATAATTATTTGTTGCTGTCTAAAGTATGCTTGGAACAAAAAAAATTTCTGCTGTTACAGGAATTTTTTTAGTTTCCAAATGCTGCAAAAACTGTGTTTTCTTTAAAATTAATAATTTTGTTCACTCTCATTTTTCTTTCTAAGCTATTATGGGATTAACTAACGTTTCCGTATCATGCACCTGGGCCCTGGGGGCGCATTGGGCTTTGGTAGAAAAATTGAAAGGCTGACTTTGGGATGACTTGGCCAAAAATTGAAAAAAGACTTGGGTAGAAAAATTCGCAGCGATTACCAATTTAATACGTGTGTTAAAGATCCCTACCTAGTCTGTAAAATTACTTTGAGACAGAAACATGTAGGAACTTAACTTTAAACACTCCGTTAAACAGGGTTTTTTTTAAATATCAATGTCATAAGTAATTTTTGGGGCACAAACTCTTCACTAATAATGTAGAAAAATACGCAGCGATTACCAATTTAAACTTGTTATTCATTATACTCAAATCATAAAATTATCTTTGTATAATATGAAACCTTAGCGATTTAATGAAGACGTCATAAAGATTACGAACCACTGCTCGAAGAACCCTTCAGCCCTTGTTATTCATTTACGTAGGGGCGCGTTGCTCCCCGGGGTGATATCCACAAGTCCCCACCAACATGCCACTTGGACTGATATTATTTTTATGCGGCGCGACCCCTATGGAGTGGATACTACACCGAGATTCATAAGTTAACGAACCCCCCTCCCGCAGTAGCTCCAGAAATCAGCTAAACCTCACCGGATTATTATGAAATTTGGCACAAATACGGAGTAAAATATTGCGAACTTTTGAGCTATTTTAAGCAGTCTTTTCGCACCATAACTTTTATTTTGTCGCAGAAATTTGACCGCAATTTTGTCTTCATCTGTGAACGCCATTGTTTACAGCAGAGAGCAGACGATGCAGTGCGCGCCAGATGCTCTAACGCAGCGCCACCTCTAAAATGCAAAATTCGTAGCGGTAAATTTAAATTTAAAAACTTTTAAATAGTCATTCAAACTGTAATATATTTTGTACCCAAATTGCATAGCAATCCGGTCATTTTAAGCTAAGTTTTGGAACTACGGCGGGCGGTACACATGCTTATGAATCACCGTGTAGAGTCTAGCGAGAGACTCGTGGCTTCACGTGTCCTGTTTCACGTGCGCCAAAGGCAACAACGGACATAGGGTTTTGCACATGCATTTGGACCCACGTGCATTTGCGCTAATTGAGTTGGCTCATAAGCATATTTTGGCGTTACACCGCATATATCGAGTGCGACGGCGCTGCTTCTATCCTTTGATCTTGGTGGAGTTTCGCGGCTAAGTGCTTCTGTTGCTATGGTAACCGTGCTGGAGGGGATTAGGCTGATGTTCAGCGTCTAGAAACGAGACGATGGCCTTTTCTGCTCGTGATTGAGCCACAAGTTTGAATTGGATTCGTTCCTTTTTGGAAAAGAACCGGACCCAGTTTTCGTTCCATTTCCCCACAGAAATTAATTGGAACCTGGCCGTTCCTAGTTTCTTATAAAAAGAAAGTTGGAACTTTTTCGTTCCTTCTATTAAAAAAAAATTATTAAAAAAAACTATTAATTTTTTTTTTTTAAATATGCCGAGTGATGTAATGTTCACAATTTTATTTTTGTTTGATGACGCCAAATGTACATTTGCGGGAACTGATATAAAGGACATATGCCGATTTGCGGACATATATAACAAATCTTTTGTAATTTGTATTTGATACTGTAAAATTGTTCCGCTACCGACACACTTTGGAAAATTGTACTCGTAGAAAATTTAAGGTTACAGCAAAGGGAACCCTCTACTCAGAAAAGGAACCCTGTTCCAGATTCTCAAAAAAAGGAACCAGTTTCCGTTCCAATTCCTACAGAAATAAAATAAACCTTGGCGTTCCTGAGTTTCTCAAAAAAGGAACCTAGGCGTCCCTAAGTTTTTCAAAAGGATATCAATAGAACCAGTTCCTAGAAACGGAACGGAAAAGTTCCGTTCCTAGGAACTGGTTCTATTGTAGTTTCAACCCAACACTAAATTTGGCGTGTTGGTTCTCTAAGCTTTTCAGTCATTTGTATATTGAGCTATAGAGGACGGTGGACTAGTTAATAATGCCAAAGATAATATTGACTCTGGTTGTTATTCAACACAAATTAAATTAGCTATTCGCGAAGATAAGTTTGTGATTTTCGCCCACGCTATACGAAAATCTAGCAAACTTTGACTCAGTTTACAAATTCACTTTAACTACATGTACACTGTGATCCAAAAGTATACAAACCCCTCTCGCCGTTAGCCACCGTTAGCTACAATTGACCGGATTGTTATGAAATTTGGTACAAATATGGGGTAAATGTTTACGCACCTTTTAGCTTTTTCAGTTGATGTTAAAGAAAATTACAAGAAATTTAAGCGCCATTTTGTCTTCCTTTGTAAGCCATTGTAAACAGAGATAAGACGATGCAATACGCGCCAGTTTCTCTAACGCAGCGCCACCTTTTAAATGCAAAAATCGTAGCGGGAAATTTGAATTAAAAAACTTGCGCCAAATTTCATAATAATCCGGCCATTTTAGCTGACTAATTGAGCTACAGAAGGGGTACGCATAATTATGAATCATGGTGTATATTCAGTCTGTCTTTTCATAACCAGTTGCATCTAACCAGGAAACCAGTCAGCTATGGATTATTTTTAATCTTTTTGTTTTTGATGGCTCTTAGAGACGGTATTAAGATCTCTGTTATTAATTAGATTTCTATTTTGCAGATTTTATAGGTCATTATGTCTGTAATCACTATAGACCAATCCAGATGTGGATTAGTTTAAATTTTGTTGACTACAGAATATCCTGAAAGTGATCTTGAGATTGAATAAATTAAACCAGTTTTAATTCGATTCCTGTTGCAAATGTATAGGTCATTGAAACCAGCCTGGGATATTGTGGTTGTGAGGACCCTTTGAGGATTTTAAGGCTTATGCTATTTGATCTAATTATGGATAAATTTGTTGTTTGATGGTTTGGAGAACGGGATTTTATTCGGAGTAGTTTGGAAAATGTAGATAATAGAGCTGGAATTTGAATATGTTTTTAAATATTGGAAGAATTTCTAGAACTCTTTAGAAAAATTATCAGAACTCGTTTAAATAATTTCCTTTGACAACTTCCTGCCATATTATGAAAATCAAATATGTTTCCGACTGTTTAAAAATATTGTTCCGAATTCAATATATTGGAATTTTTCCCGTTAACAAAACTTGCTTTCACCTACACAGTGTAATTTTTTTTCTGGGTAAGTTTGACTAATCCGCTCCGCACTCCGTACTCTGCAAAGCTGTGGTGGAACTACCTGGCCTCTGCTTTGTATCGTGCATAATTTGTACGACCTTTCTGGCCAAGTTGGTATAGCGACCGACTGCTGTGCGGGTGGTCCCGGGTTCGAATCCCGACGTTGGCTTTTGTTCATTCTATACCCCTCACATATTGCCACAGCAACACTAGGTGTACAGAATCTCCTGTATTGGTATTCACTGCAGTGATTCAATTTTTTGCTCAGACAGTACTTTGTTTCGAGGCACGCATGATTTATTCCCGCAAGAACATGTTTGTGTTTTAAATTCCGGGATATATAAATAGAGAGACTCGCGTGAACCAAGTGAAACTTAGTTTAATAAATGATCGAAGCTGGATTATCTCTCGAGTAGCTGGTGGGTGGCAGACAGGAGGCTGTCAGACAGTCTCTTTACTCCAGGGTCTAAAAGAATGGCGGTACATTGATCCAGCCACGATTCTGCCAACAACGACGCTCAATTTGAGCTCGAGTGACAAGCGAAAGCCAGACGATTAGTTTGACGCTTACGTGGCGTTTCTATCCGTCATTTTTCGTCAAGGCACGTGCTGGTCGTTCACGTGATTTTGTCGGTTGGTACATGCGCGCCAGGTGTTGCTAGTGTCTTTGGTAGAACCAAGGTTATAAGATGTACAAGGTTCGCCTATGCGGGGGTATTGCGTTTATTGGCTGGATGGCTCATAGCTTCACAATGACTTGCTTCATATCTGTGCCACATTCCATAACAATGCGGTCATTTTTGGCTGAGTGATGGCGCTACGACGGGGTGGTGTCGCTTTTTATGACTCACGGTGTAATATTGTAATAACCTTGGTTGAAGAACTCGGCCATGTTATCGATTAGCTATCACCAACTATCGGCAAAGTCTTGCAATTGTTATTTATTTATTTATTACCGTTTTAAAATATGTCTAACTAAATTATTATTAGCAGAAACTGGAAGCATTCGATTGTTTGAGACAATTTAATTTAGAAAAAAGTGATTAAAAAATATCAAGTAATATCGAATAAATAATTCGTTGTTAAATGGTTAAGGATCAATTCATATTATCAGTAAATAATACAGGTTCTCACAGTTTAAGAAAAAAAAATAGCTTTAAATTTTCTCCGTTAGATGGCGTAACTCTCCTGGGATCGACACGTTCGTCACTAAAAACCGCAAAAAAAAACGTCAAAAATTCGCGGAAGCCAAAGATGAATTTCACGAATGACCGTCGACCGAATGACCGTATGGTTGATGTAGGAGGGGGAGATATCGCGGCGCCCCTAGTGGTGGAGTGGGCGGCAGCGGCGTCATCATAGCAAAAGCGTATGTGCTATTCAATCGCGATTGGGAATTGGACGGTCTCGGCTTTCACGTGCGCACTGGGCTCTGACGTCATTGGCACGTGCGGCGTGCGGAGGCAAAACATTGATTCGGTAATGGCCTCTCTCGGTTTTCGCGCAGGCCCTTTCGTGCGATCACCTGTTTAGCTGTTGTATACTTTACGCGTGTTTTTAGGCCCCAAACTTTCTAATTAATCTGGATTGATATGAAAACAAATGAGAGTTTTCTTTACTCTAGTGAATATTGAACTACACAAAGAAATAAGAAGAAATAAATAATATTGCTATGAGAATAAATCAGAAAAAATAATTAAATTTTGCAATTTTTTTAAGAAATACAATTTAATTTTTGTTTAAAAATCGTGATTAATTTTGAACTTTTGTTTTCAACACGAATCGAAATTCGAACCATCTTCGTCATATATTCTTGTGCTGAGCTTGAATCTTTTTTCAACTATCTTCTACAGTAATTGTTTCCTGACTATAACAATTTGTTTCGTGTTTATAGATTTTCTCATGCGTTTTTACCTGCATCCATAAAAGGCAATGTTTAATTGAGTTGTACACCCCGGATGGTTGCTGCCCCGCATAGCAAACGTGCCTTACAATTTGCCTCCTCTCAGGCGGAGCTTTTACATTGCGCAAACGAGTACAGGGTGACACGAAAGTACTTGCAACACAAAATTCTACACGATTTGCTCATTCAAAACGATTAAATCCTGGTTTACGCAAAATAACAACAAAATTATCTATGAAGAGAAAAATGTACAAAAATAAACCTTAGCTTAGAGCTTGCCCGCAAGAATTTCTTATCCTATACGAGTATAATAAATTTCTCGCAGTCAACCGAATAGTTTTAAGAACAGGTTCTGATTTGATGTGTGCGACAGGTGTAGTATTTCCTAGCGAGACTGACCAACAGTAAATTTTCCCATGTTATTTTGTCACGTGTTTCTGTAACCCGAGATCCCATTGGACCAAACCAGCCATTGAAGTGTCACTTGAGATCCTTTGGGAACCAATTCGCGTTCATGAAACGTGTTTACGTCCTTTATGACCTTGTCGAAACACCTTTTGCTTGAGCGTGCTTATTTGAATCGTGTTTGAGATTAGCAAAATACTCTACAAAAATGAACATTGATGAACGTATGTTTATCTCTGGTAAAAGCAAATATTTATGAGCACGAATTAAAATCAATTCAATTCAAATTTACGTTACATTTTCCATATTGCTTTGCAATCTCGATAATATATCTTCATCGTTCCAGTTCGGCGATTTTCCTTATGTGCACCTCGTCATTTTGTATTTTTGTACTCATAAACATTTGACTAAACATTTTGAGATAGAAAAAATTTCATTTGTCAAAGCATAGACATTTTGGGATCGAAAAATTGTCATTCGAGAAAACATTGACATTTTGAGATGGACAAATTTTCTTCTGTAACCGACAGATTAAATTTGTCTTACTTGTCAGACTTTATTTATCAGACTATATTTCGTTGGTTTTTTTATTTTATGCGATCGGTTGAATTACTGTTAGGCAAATTTTCATTCGAGAACGCAGGCACCATAAAAGTTACAGGGATGTAATTTAATATCAAGTCAATGTCTCAACGCACCCAGCTCAAACGTACCTTTGTACAGTATAATTGATCCAAATCAGCTTTTGTTTTTAAGGATATTTCATCCGCACTCTACACTTTTATTTCTTTTGGCACGTGCCAGTATCCCCACGCTCCAAAAACTCAACTGGTGGTCGCTCATTGGTTGTTGCTTTCTCGTGCCTCGCCCCACGTGCAACTGGAACCAATCGCTAGTCGGAATATTCGAACGTGCACCTCGTGAAACACAGATGAATGATTCATCAGATCGGAAGTCCGCCCCCTCCACTACCCTCGACATCACCGGAAGTACGTGACCGCTTCCGGCGGAAGTGGTGCGCGGATACATGCGCATCGTTGCACATCCGGGGCGGGACGGCTCTCTGGTTGCTGTGTGTGGACTTAGCGTTCAACACATACACAAAACGCAATAACTGAATCATTTTGCTGTTCGTTCGTGCAAACAGGGATGATTTAGTGTGGAACAGTAGTGATGTTGCGAATATTGTCCTCTTGAGATCTGTGGTGATATTTCTGAGGTACAGACAGGAATTGGCATTTAAATCGAAATTCAGGGTTTTCAACGATTGTTTCTGATTTGATGATATTCTTGGTTTTCTTTCTATTATAGGATGTTCTGCTAGTTTTCATGATTTCTTTTGGTGTTCTTGTAGATATTTTGGTAATTTTAGTCATAATTTGAAATTATCGTTCAGATTTTATGATTTATTTTTATGTTTTATAGATTTCTTTGTAGATTTCTTTCTGGTTTCAGACCTTTTTGGCTTTCTTCCAGATTTATTCATACCTTTATTTTCTTTCAGTTTACTTCCATATTTTAAGAGTTGTTTTCTGAACGTAAGTTGTTTCAGTTTTTTTCTAATATTATTTCTAAATTGATGGAGCCGTGATGTTAAGATGAGGGTCTATTTCGTTTGTTGATCGACACGATATTATTTTTTCAAGGATCTGTTCTGATTTTTCTGATTTATCACCTACTCAGTCATCTTCGCTCCCAGTCTGTTCTGTGCTGCATCATTTCAGACGACATTTTGTAAATGTATATATTGATCTTATTCACGAAAGATGTTGATGGGGTGTAGATAATACTTGTGATCATTCGTGGTAGAATTGCGTACAATTCACGGTTTATGTTTTCTAGTTGCAGAATCTTCTGAGTTTGTTGAATTCCTGAACACCCTTTCCATATAACCAATTCGGTAAAAACGGACATTGCCACTGACTTTCAATTTATTTGATTTGATCTACTGTTTCATTTACAATATAGATTACATTTTATACTGGCAAAAATGCGACAACATAAAAATCATCTACCAATAAAATAAAATAACCTAACTCGCTCGTATTCCGGCCCGAAACTCAATCCGGCCGGTCTAATCCGGTTGACCCAATGCGTAACCGGTATTTGGCGCCAGGCCCAATCCCCAGAACCAAGGTCGGCCCGCTCCCTGCCATCTTTTTCCACCCCCTCCCTCACCCTGCCACCACCACCCAGCCTTACATCTTTCTCAAGATGAAAAGACGTTGGATTAAAAAAAAAATAGGAAGATGAACATCTTGGCATGTGTGTATGTGTTTCAGTGACGTAAGCAGACTCCGCGCGTGGGAGGTTCATCTAGTCGGCGCCTCCCCCCCCCACCCCCTGCTATCCAATCTAGTCGACGTTACACCTCCCTCCCCCCCCTTCATCTAGAAATTCCCTTAACACCACCCCCAATTTCTTTCTTTCTGGACGACTAATTTTAAGTTCATTTCGGGCCTCTCTCGGTGCGAGATCCTCTCTTACTTGACTGACACAAGCACAAATTCGGCGGTTTTTGCATGTGGTTGCCAATTGGTGGGGGCAAGCCGACCCCTGTTTGGCGAGGGTTGTCCGTAAAATGGCTTGGCGAGACTTAAACACAGAGCAGAAAAATTAGAATAGACCCTCCTCGCCCAATTATAATAGAATGTTGTTATGTGAGCGAAGCAAATCCATTTCTTACGTCACTGCTTGATCAATAATTTAAAAAATAACTATTTGCATTCTCCGTACACGTGTTTAACGTTTAACGTCATTTCAGGCGATCATCGGTAGAGCTATAAAGTTGTGGCTAAGTTACACGTTCAAGACATGAGCGACCTGAAAATACGGTGTCGAGTGGGGTGCGTAGCGAAACTGACTTA